>VXAB01002552.1:184317-272557 GCA_013399175.1 Odontophorus gujanensis | reverse complement strand
AAAAAAAAAAAAAAAAAAAAAAGGAGCAAAATCTTCCAGAATATTTCATCACTTTGCTTCTCTTTGATGCTTTTGATACCATTTATTTTTTCTTAACAAGACGGGGCTAGACCATAGTGATNTAGGCAGGGGGGTTGGACTCGATGACCTCTGGAGGTCCCTTCCAACCCCTACAATTCTGTGATACTGTGATTTATGTGTGGTAACAAAGTCCCCAAGAGTTGAGACTGCTGAGACTGAAGAAGGTTCAGTGGAGATCTCATCAATGCACACCAATATCCAAAGGAAGAATCTAAGCAGATGGAATCACTTTCTCTTCAGTAGTGCGCAGTGATAGGAGAATAGGCAACCCCTTCCAACTTCAAACATTCAGATACTACATGAATAGTAATGGACTGTTCCTACACTGATCATGTTTGTAGAATTTATAGTAACAGCAGACAGCTAGAATTCTATTTGGAATCAAACAGACTACAACTTTTGTGATGTACTACCCACAGTAGTATTACTTTCACAAATTCTAAGCCTTCATTCTTTGAAGTCAGGTAGAATCTGTGGCTCAACTTATTCAGTCTGCTTTTAAGTAATGCAGTGTTTTTGCAAAATTATAAATGAAATAGCAAGAATCCAAAGCATCTGCAATAACAGCAGTGCAAAACAGATGACTAACAAACAAAGGTCTAAAAGGTTAACCTATTCAGAAAGCAAAAGCTACTAATTTATTCAACAGTAGAGACTGATTTCAAGTTGAGGTGGAAGACAAAAAAAGATAAACAGTATATTAAAATAATAAATACTATTTATATAGTATTCTGCATTGTTTGCACATTTTTTTGTATAACTGAAAAAAATGTTGGTACTCAATTAATAAGGAATAGCACTACAAAATCAGGTTGAGACAAAAAGAACAGTAGTAAGCAAATCTTCCCATTTATCGGTGAAATTATAATTACTTAAATGTTTTGCAGAAATTGTTTTCTAAGTAATCATATTTGTTAACCACTCGTGGCTACTCCTGTATAAAAATGTGCCGTATTACCAAATGTAATATGTTTGTGATTGATAGTCCATTACCCACAACACTAGCTTACTATGAAGAAGGAAGTATTTTTGGACCTTCCAATGCATCTAATAACTGCAGAATGGAGAATTTCAAATGGAATTGAGTGATGTGAAAACCTGTAATTGCAGCTATGAAAAACTGTTAGGATGCTTCCTAGGCATTAGGTGGAAAATACAGCTTTTTCCAAAGAATGTGACTTAGAACATTTTTGCAGGTAAGAGATGCATTCTCCAAAGAAACTTGCAATTTATGATGTAGAGTGATCAGACAGACATGTGCACTAGGGTGCACATGCCTGATTATAGCTGTAAACAATTAAGTGGTTTGAGTATTTCTGACTGTGTTAATGACAGCTGAAACACAATAAAGAGAAAACTTTAAGGGCAAGCAGATAACTGCTTGTAGTAGTCACAGACTGTTAATCATTACTGGATTGTTTAAATCCTTTCCAAATTAGTAATGCCATCAGTGCATGCTTACTGAGAATAATGCTCTGAATACAGATTACCCATTATATCTAATACACCAAAATTATGCTTTTTCATTCTCTAACGCTAATCATTGCAGTGAATAATTTGTAGAAATGTACCCAAGTAATAATGTGTTCCCTCATCAGGATTTTTCTTCTTTTTATCAGATCTACATTGTGTTTTAAGATTCCCTTACATCCCTAGTATATTTTCAGAACAAACATATCTCAACTAAAACCACAACAGTACCATATAGAAATGTAAACACAGAAACATATGTACTGAAAACTGACTTGGAAAGGCACTTGATTTGTATGTCCAAATCACTTTGTAATTTACTGGGATTTATATGTTTTATCTCCTTGGGTCCTTTTGAAAACCTCACCTTAAGAGTACTTCCTGCTATATCATTTTAAAAAATCTATTTCTATAATGTTTTTATTAAAAAGATGCAAAATATCTATCTATGACAAATAGTTAATCATTAGAGACACATCTTAATACCTAATAGCAAGTATACATTATACATATGTCAATTTTTCCATCATTTGATTCAATTATTATTATTGGCAACAGTAATTATTATTAAATATTTTATTAACACCCAATAATCACTTGCCTTTATACATATAACCTAAATTTGCAGTTGATTATATCCATTATTGAACGATATTAATAATGATATCTTATTTTTCATGTCCTTTTACTTAGAGATTAAATATAAGGAAAACCAAACAGAACTGAACACAAAGACGACTTTGTTGGAAGAAATCATTAAAGTGTTTCTGGGCTCCCTACAATTTAAGGCTGTCTAGCATTTACTTCAGATAAAAGGCTGGGTTAACTGCATCCAGATGGTATCAAACCTGATAATCTCCTCCTGTCCTGGAGAATTGCTCTTATCATCAAAAACAACCTCAACAGAGAACAAGGATAAAGTACAGAAACTCTGTGCAATCCTACTGTCAGTTTAAGTCTCTGACAGAGGACAGTAAGTAAAGGATGAGACAGTGACACCAGGGCACTTTGTGTCTCCATTAGGCCTGTTTAACTGCACTGCTGTTTGAGAATGTGCCAAGAACATGCTTCTCTCCTGGCAACAAAAGCTACCATATGCCTTAAAAACATAAAGAAGACTACTGATATTACAGAGTGGCATGAGGTGTGTCAGTTAAGTTATGTCTAGGAGTTATAGAACAATATGTACAAATAGACCTTGGTTATTTATTTATTTTTTAACTTTAAAATACTTACTGAGATTTATACAAGAATATTATTACAGTTCTGCTAGAATGGCATAGTAGTGATAATGCAAAGAGTGAAGTATATCTGAAAAAAAAAATAAATCTCAAAATCCAGTCTGAAGAGAACCGAACCAAAATCACTGAAATAGAAATTACATGATTTTTTATATCTGTTATTTGGTAAATGAATGTTAAAAGAAAAAAAGCAACCCTGATAGCAACAGTCATAGTTACAAACAATATACTGAAAAAAGATCAACAACAGAAAGAAGGTCAAATCATTTATTCAATAGCACCTTAACAGAAAGTCAAAAAATCCTCCTACTTTCCCATTTTTGCCATGAAGACCGATCAGTTATTTAGCTTTTGAACATGTACCTTTTGCTGAAAGTCTCCAACCTGCAAATTATAAAAGGAAATAACCAGAATGAAAGGTAACTATGGTACTTCCTAGAGAACAAAACAAAACCAGAAATGAAAAAAGGGGAAAAAGTACTTCGAGAAAAGCACTCTGCTTTTTTTTGACAATAAAACATTACAGAGAAAAAATGATAAGAATCATCTACTGACAGATCATTTGATACGACTGTTTCATCATGGAAGGTTATGACAGAAACTAGACTGATGGTGGATAAGGCCAGAATGAAGACCCTGTCCTCTGAGGACGTTATTTCAAAGGGCAGAAGTCTTTGCCATTATACAAGTTGTTTTTCGTTTTTTTTTTTTTTTTTTTTTTTATGTCTGGGCAAGATAAACAACCTACAGTTGCAGTTTATACACTGATGTAAATTTTCAACACAAATTTAAAACTGCTCTAACTGGTTATTCAGAATGTCAATGGAGACGTACTTAACATTGTGTCACCTCAAATACACTCACACTGCATTATAAAATTACTCAACACTTACTAGATATGAAAATGTTTGCACTTCTGGTATTCAAAGAACAGCTGTGCTAGAAAAATATAAGTATTTGGCTTAAACTTCAATACCAGTTCAAGTTTTCAAAACTGGAAATTCCAGTTTTATAAATCTCATTTTAGACTAGATTTAATAAGAATCTTGTGTTTTACATTGAAAATCATCATCACAATGTGTCATCCCACTGATGACAGAACAATACATCCATGTTATTTTAAAAACCGTTTAATCAGATTCCTAAACCGTAATGTTTTGAGTCAGAAAGTGTTTCTACTAAAGCATAAATTCAGAATCAAAAGAATATGCTAACCCATTTTCACAGATAGATTGATTCTATACATATTCCAAATTAAGTGTGTCATGCTAGTCACATTAATTCAATTGGAATATATTGGACTATTTAATAGTACTATCTTCAAAAATGTCACCCTGAAAGATGTTAAAATGACATTAAGTGTATCAATTCACAAATTTTGTTATGGCCTTTAATATGAATTCTGTGTTTCTAATTAATTCTTCATTTTCTGCTGCCAGTGCTTCATAAAATAGGACACATTCTATAACTCCCTAGTGAACACAAGAAAAACCCAGAAAAACAATATTGAATTTTAAGTCATAATGGCTAAATACACTTAATGAAACAATATATTTTATGTCATTTTATATGTAGAGTAAGATATGATCTAGAATTGTACAGAAATTTTAAAGGGGCTTCAATGAACTTTCGTTTTTATCTAATAAATAATTTTTCCCTTGGATACATAAAACATAAATAATTATCAGTGCACCAGGAAGTCCTGACTCAGTATTTTAAATGCTTATGCTTCTAGAAAAATAATTATGCTTTGCAAAGGTTCAAATTCCTTCAAATATCTTGTTGTTGTTGTCGTTGTTTTTAAGTAATTATGTTAAAACAATTGTAGTTACTTCTTATTTGACATCTGAGCTGGCAAATCTCTGCATTTCTAACATTCAATTACAATGGAGAAAAATTCTTGTTTCCCTTTCAGATTTATTTCCTGTACAAAAATACAAAAATGATGGAACATGCAACAGTATACTGAAGTAACTCCAGAAACCAATCATTTTATAGTCTGCAATCGTTACTTATCTCTCTACCACAGATCTTATTCTCATGTTTATCCTTTCAGTGGAAAGACACTCTTTCAATACAGTGGTTTTTACTTTATTTTCACTACAAATATTCTTTAAGTAAATCTCACTATGTGACATTACTGGTCTAATCGTCCAAAGCTTTGGAAAGCCTTCTGGAAACTCCATTCAATGTTTTATTCTCCTTCATTCATGTAACCACTCAAATACCTTTCATGTAACTCAATTTTTCTGCTCACTTGCAAGCTGAAACATGAAACACTCAATCTGTATCATAAATGTGAAACAAATACATCTAGAATATCTCTAGTGAAACGGAACAATGATGAAATACAAAACAAGAACATTCTGATTTTCAGTTTTTGAAGAACTTTGCTTCAGAAGTTTTAACAAAAGTGTGCTTTAAGAGACAATTTTCCACTGTACTTTTCTGCATTTGAAAATAAAAATCCTCTGATAGCTTCTAAAACATCAGACTCTTCTCTAAGCAAAAATAATCTTACTTGCATCCTGGACAAAATTCAGAAGTTTTGAATAAAGTGGTCTGTCCACAAAGCAGACTGTACAAGTAAAATTGTTACAAACCTTGAACTTCATGAGGACATATAACAAAGGGATACTTAGGGGATTAAGAACTACAAAACAAAACAAAACAACAACAAAACCAGACTGTTGAATTGTAGAAGCTTAAGCTCCAGACTCAGCTGTTGATTCAATCAGTCCTTACTGACTACTTCGCACCCACAGCAGTTTCCACTAGCCCAAAGACTTGAAATTTAGCCTTAAGGAAGTAGCTAGTACCATTGGAATATGATATGAGATGAAATCCTGTTGTGCTTAAATTACTGACAAGAGTCACGTCAACTTCAAAAAAGCAAAGATTTCTCCACAGAATTCATTATCACTAACTACAGAAGTACATACTTTCTTAAATTATGCAAGTTTAAACAACAATGAAAAAGTGACCTTCCATTAAGAATGTACTTTTGTTTTTTAAAACAATTTTTAAAGAGAAAACAAAATATGGGAACTTACATTCAATATCAAGGTACATGCTCTTTTGGTGCCCACCAATTCTACTTGCAGCTTCACAGTCATATCTCCCTGAATCTGACAACTTCACATCTTTAATATGCAGTGACGATTTTCCATGCTGCCCTTTGACTTCTATACGGCCATCTGGGCTCTGTTTACATTGATTTAGGAAAAAGAAAGGTTTTATACAGATATGTATATTTATATATGCTTTATATATTAAACACCACTGATATAGTATGACTGAAAGCATTTCTTCACCTGTGGTGAAACTACTACTGACAGATATGTAATTTCTAAATTTGTCAAATGAATTAAAAATATAGAGAAAGATGTTGTTCTACTACTAGTCACTATAATCATAGGAATAAGTACATGCTTAAAGGAATGCAGTCAAAGTAAATCACAAAAATTATCAATTGGCCTGATGAATGACATAATGAAAACCTGTTTATGACCTCACCCACTTTGCTATGATGCTGCTGTAGTTAATGAAAATACTATGTAAAATCACAGTGTCTCATGTAACAGCTGGTATTATCACTTTTGTTCTTAAAATGCCCCTGAGACCCCATGAAACAACTATCAAAGTATAAATCCAGTCACAGACTTCTAATCTGCATTATTCATATCTTCTTGTCAGAAGCTTAAAACTGTTAAAAAACACAATCTATAAATGGAACTCAAATTTCTGGATTTCATTCTTATATCATTGCAAGGAAGAAGGGAGAAGATAAAAATAAATACTGGCTTCCAATTTTCTAGAAAATAATTTTTATTTTCATTGATTGATAAAAATAATATCCCCAACCCCTAACCCAAACCTATTTGACTTGAATGTCAAGACTATAAAAGAGGAGGGAAAACAGTTAAAAAAACACACACATTTACACTTCCACAGAGTATACCTGAGAGAGAAAAAAAAAAAAAGTCATTTTTACTCTGGCTCTACACATTGCTTGCTCTATAGCATTGGGAAACTTTACTTCTTCATCTCATTTTTATTCCATTTAAGAAAAAAAATGCTGATACAAAATTGTGATGTTTACCTACCTTCATTACTGAGAAAAGTGGAAAAGGAAGAAAAAGAAACTTTATTGTCCAATTCTGTAACTACATACAATTATGGCCTTACACAAATAATTTCATAAGTGAATGCAGGAAAAATATGCATACAATTAAGATTTAAAATATTTTAAATAAAGCAGTCATATACAGTATTCTTTATATCAGATTTCTAAGAAGAAAAAAAAGCATCAGACTCCACGAACACTGAATTTTGTTTCCTGTGAAAATCTCACAGCACAGATCCATAGTTATGAAAACCTTATGTGGGAGAAAATCTAAATTACTTTAGACTGGTAACCATTATTAAGGCTAGCTATCTCTTACAAAATTTCTAATGCTGAAAATTCTGTTTTCATTAGACTTTTTAAACTAGAAAGAAAAAAAAAATGAAGTTGCTACTAAGCATGCTACTGTACTGCAGTGCTGAAAGTAATGATATGCAGGAAGAAGACTTCCTGGGATAATTAAAATTCAATTTATTTTAAACAAACAAACAAAAAAGCTGCAACAGTTTCCTCATCTCTGATATGTCTATATTTCACAAACACTTATACAAAGCTAGTATTATTTATCTGATAATTATTTGCTTATTATGTATTACATATATTGGGCTTGATTTTACCTTAGAAATGTTTCTCTAAGAAGTTAAATTTTAAATTGTGAAAAGATATACATTGAAACAACCTGTAAGAATGATTCAGAGTAACAGTGCTACTTCTAGAACATCAAAAGGGATTTTTTTCTGTTCAACACTAATACCAAGTACTAAAATTCACTATATAAATTACTATAAAATAAATCCATAACAATCGACTTCATACTTTCCAAAGCAGAGAGATGGGTGTTAATTGAGATTAAGGAAGAAAAACAAACAAAAAAAGAGAGAGAATCACATACATCTCTAAATAGATACTACAAAAGATTCTCCTTGTTTTATCTTATTACTTTCTACTGCTGGAAAATACTACAAAATATTTTGCTATGTAGATACTTAGTCTCTACCCAGAGTAACTTACTGAAGTTCTCATGTATAAGAAAACTATTTTATTCAAATATGGATGACTGAAATATAATAAATCTTAGGGAAAAAGACTTTTTATCTGAGTAGGGAAATAGAAAACCAAAACATAATCAATACTCTGAATGGTAGAAGATTTTTGACAACCACAACATCTACTCTCACTATCACTAAATATTTACTAAGAAGCATTTTGAGACAGATTTATGACTTGATTCAATTAATTCAACAACAAGATATTTTCATTCCGGTTATTCAAAGCCTACAAAAATGAATAAAATGAATAAAAATTATAGGCAATAAAATAGTTTGGCCAAAATGATTCATAAAACATCCGTATTTAACAATTAAGTTTTAGTTTTTCCAAATTGTCTGAGAATAATCTCCTTGAAATTGAAAGAAAAATATATAAATTGTTAGTGAAAATACATTCCAAGAAAATTCTCACATAAATAAATAAATAAATAAATATAGGCAGTTGTCTGTCTATGTCAAGAGATGATTTGCAGAATGTCCTGGAGATAAATGCAAGCCTATGAAAAATGCTAGAAAAGATTATGATTTTCCACACAGACTTCAAAAATACTACTGTGTCTGTATTTCATCATTCTATGGTATAAGATGGCTAACAGGCATCTGGGTAAATAAATCAAGTATATACTGGGATACTACAAACAGGAACAGGAACAACACAAACGTACTGAAGCACATCTTGGAAAGAATGGAGTGAAATGGTAGAAGCTGACCGCTTTTGACTACTGTGAAAAGCAGTGAAGAAGTTGGGACAAAAATATAACACACAGCTTTACCCTGTAACAAAAACTGAAACCATGCTAGCTATATTTTCCTGATCTTGTAAATGGTATTATCAAAATTAGAATATACTGACAAAGAAGCAATCTGCTTTCATCCATAATGTCAGTCTTTTTATCTAACTTTGAACTGCAAATACAAAATGTGAAACAGGGGCAGCCCTAACTTTTGATATTGTGCCAATCAGAACTTGACAACCCTTGGTAAAATCTTTCTGAAGTTTAATTCACTCCTGCAGTGAGACAGCACACATTAGCACCATTTCTCTCGCTGTAGCAGACCAGAACTGGAAAAGGAAGAGGAAGTACACACAGGAACATTAAGTACACTGCATCCGCACTGGGGAAACAGTATAGGTGTTGCCACACATGACAACTCAAAACACAGACATAATCTCTTTAAATTAATAACATTAATAACTCTCAAGTCTGCCTGAAACAATAACGGACACTTACAGAATGGTGGTATTATATTTTTTTCCATTTCAAAAACCATACTGAAAGAGATGTAAAATATGTATTACGGTGTATTCTCCTAAAGTGAACATGGTTTTATTTCTGAATAGTATTAAAGAATATTACAAAATGGACAAAAAATCTGGACAGCCAGAGCAGTCCATGTGGTTCAATACTTGTGACCCACTGATTTACCCTGTACAACTGTAAAATACGAATAATCAGTGAAATCTGAAAAAACACATATGACCAACTAAGTTCTGCAAAGACGCACAGCCTACTCTGGAAAAATCCATGAACAAGTACATTAGAAGACACAGTCAAAGGCACGAAAATATTTATTTCAATACAGAGACCATTGTATCTTGCAAATGCTATAGAAAAACAAAGCATTAAGAAGTTACATTTTTACAGCATTTTGGAAATCCCAATGAAAATCAAAATATTTTCCAACATGACTGTTAGTTGGAGAATTTTGCAAAATTCATTAAAAACCTTTTTTGTAACAAACTCATGAGACAAATCTTCAATAGAAGCTTTGACAAAGTTTTACTCACGTATAGCTAGCTCTGTGAATTTATTGTTCTCTACAACCTCCTGAAAGGAGGTTGAGGAAAGGTGGAGGTCAGAGTCTTTTCCTAATTAGTGACAGGACTAGAGAGAATGGCTTCAAGCTGTGCCAGGGGAGATTCAGGTTGGAAATTAGGAAAAATTTCTTCAAAAGAGTGGTCAGGTGCTCAAGTGGGCTGGTAGTTGAGTCACCATCCATGGAGGTGGTCAAGAAACGTTCAGAATTTGTACTAAGGAAGAGATGGGGTTTAGTGGGGAAATACTGCTGGTAGGTGGATGGTTGGACTAGATGATCTTGGAGGTCTTTTCCAACGCTGGTGATCATATGATTCTATAATTCTATCTATACAAAACTCTGAATTAAAAATGTCATGTTTCGTAGGAAAAAAAATCTTTGATATTTTGAATACTGATAGTAGTCTAGTCCTCTGTCATTGCCAAAGAAAACAGGATTGAACAAGACTGTTCTATACAGTAAAATTATAAATAACAGCAATATTTAACTACAAAATAAAAGATCTTCCTGCAATTGTAGCATTTCTAAAACAATAATTAAAAACCGAGAACTATCTCATTACATGAGATTATGTCTACAGATTCTATAAAAGTAAATACTTAGTTTTTCTTTTAAGACAAGAATTTGTCATGCTGTACATGTTATTCTATTACTGGACTTTCCCTATTAGGACTTCCTGTACTTCTGATGTGATTTCACTCACATATGAATATTTCCCACCACTGGACTGGCTAATGCTGACCTGCCTGGACAGTGCACAGCTCCAAAACCATGTCCTAGAGCTCACAAGGTAGTATCAGAATTATGATAACTATGCGTTTCAAGGGTTCCACATGCAGAAGAGGAAAGCAGTTTTCACGGAATGACAGAGAAGGAAGGTGAGAATACAACATCTGCAAAGATGCGTGAACAGATTCTGGGACAGAATAACTGAAGCTGATACCTTGGAGGGTTCAATCTGCACAATCCCATTGGCGTTGTAGTTTAAAAAGTACAATTTCTCAGGAGGGGAGAATTAGCTGATAATGATGCTCAGACATTTTCATTCTTTTTGAATTGTAGAAAGCTGTAATTGGGAAGAGGTGAATGCTGTGATTAGTGGTTGAGTTTGATTTATCAACCATTTATCCAGCTCTCACTGAGGAACTGTAGCACCAAATGAGATGAAGTTGTATGACTGCCAAAACATGCTTCTGTAGCTGGTTGAAAGCAGAAGTGGAAAGTGAGAACAGATGCAGGAAGTGGTGACTTGCCTGTAGCTGGTTTTAGATAATGTCACTTTGACCATGAAAGCAACTGTGACTTTGTGTCAGTTATATTCCCTCTCAGAGTTTACGGTTTGGCTGACAAAGTACTCCATGCCTTGATGTCCAAGTGCAAGAATGACATGAAAAAAATCCTGCATTTAAAATTGGATATGTTGAAACACCTTTGCGGGGTTTTTTTCTAACATTTAAAGATCTATTTGTGATCAAAGTGCCATTATTCCCAATAGTTATGCCACTACAGATCAGTTTTGCCTGTCACTACAGTTACCAAATTATGTCTTCTGACATCCTGTGTAATTTTGTGCTATTTTGGACACAGACTGCATGTGTTAATAACAGAAAAAATGAAGAAATGGTAGCTTAGATTTCAGAGGGTTTCCTTTATAAGCCATGGTGCAACATACTCAAGAATAGTCAATATGGAAATATATAACTTCAGTAAAAACTGCAGGAATTTATCAGGAGTTTATCAAGTCCCTTCAAAGGAGCTGCTGCAGATGTGCATGGTTGAATTCAGGAAAGGAAAAAAAAAAAAGGAATCTGTTTTAATTCTATGCACAGTTCTTCCTTCTTCAGAGCGAAGGAAAATAATTGCCAAAGTTAAGAACATCTCTGTTACGTTGTCTTAGTTGTGCTCTGTGTATGCATCACTGAATGTGAACAAATCCTGATTAAAAAAAATTGTCTTTGGAATTTCAAGATTCACAGTCTTTTTTGGAAGCTTTCTGATTTCAGGTTGTGTTGACAAGACACACATGAGGAAATTTTCACATTAAGTACTTCAGATTGATGTTTTTTATATGTGAGATTTACGCAGATCGTAATTGTGCATGAAACTGTTCCTTGAAGCAGCATGAAAGACAAGACCTTTTGCAACTTGACATGCTGTACTAAATGATGATAAAATTCCAGAAGTCTATTAAATATGTGACCAAAAATCCTAGTCTGAAAATCTACCTTTGATGATGAGAAAGGGCTGTTAGTCACAACAGCCATCATCGTGTAGAAGCTGATGGAAGCTCCCTTCTGGATTATGGATGGCATATTCACAATATTTCCCCATTCTCTTCAGGTAAATGTATTCTATCCATGCACCTGTTGGAGACAGTAGAAAATTCCAGAGTATTGCTATGTGTATATGCCTTAATGTCCAGTGAATCAGAATAATGTTACAATAGTGTCTTGGACTTCAGTGATTTTTTTCAGCGTTTCTTTCAGAACTGCAGCTCATTTAATACATATTTCAGCATGCTGCAAATTCCTGAATTGGTTAGGAATTTGGCTTTCCACAATGATGAAATAAATGAAGAACCCATTCTTTTCAGATCTATAGCGTAACACCAGGGAAGTCACAACAAAAAAAAAAAATCTTGAAGAAAAAGAAACTGTTGTTTTGATTTTCTGTTCATCTGCAGACATAACAGCTACTTCAGAAAGAAAACTGTACCAGGTCCTATGCAGGTTACTAACAGCATGTATAATATCAGAAAAGATGTATTCTTGCAAGCTTAATAAAACTTTTAGACATTTTGAACTGGTGTTTGGTTGATTCATGCCAGTATTTCTTTCAAACTGAAGTCATTATGTAATGAGATGACACAAGATATCCAATACACCAAAACCACAGTGAGACATGAAAAAAAAACAACAACAAAACCCACAATAAACTACAGAAGAAAAAAAAAAAGCAGAGAAGTCAAAAACAAACAAACAAACAAAACAAAAACAACAACAAAAAACCTTCTTTCCTTGGTTGGATTTTACTCACAAAAGAGTATGAAATAAAATAATGGAAAAAATAAGATGATCAGCCATTCAAGATTACTTCCACTAAATACACAAATGACAAGAAAGAAACAATTGATTATTAATGGCAAAAATAAAAGTATCATATGATAAAATCTTGTACTAAAAAACTTGCATCAGTGTTAGTCATAAAAATAACAACAGCATCCGCAAACAATGGTGTAGAAGAGTAACAAAAAATATTACATGTGTACTAACTATATATATACCCTGTAATTAGAAATTCTGATTCACTGATAAATAATACTGTACTTTCTGGTTTTATTCATCAGAATTTTACTGATCTGAATCTACCTCAGCTATGATGCCATTACCATAAGGAATTCAGATGAATTCTGACCAGCAGAATTCTCAGGAACAAGACCACTGAGCCACAATAGTCTTATTCAATTTAAAAAAAAAAGAGAGAGAAGAAGAAAGAGTGCCACTACATATAACAATTTTAATACATGCTTATGTTTTAGTAATGAAATCTCGTAGTTTGCTTCTTTGGATAAATGACAACGACACATGTGATTATAGGTCACCTCCATAAATCTTTGAAGTGACTGCGAAACGTGCCCAGTTTTAGTTCAAATTAGTCACAAGGCCTTACAGCAAAGAATAAGGGAATACTTGAGCAGAAGTATTGGGCTTCAAGCATGGTATCAAGCACTGCTTAGACTTAAAATACTGTGATTTCCTAGAATTTATTCTTCACCGCTTACATGACCTCTGTCCATATAAAAATAAATGTCACTATTAAATACAAAAGGTTTAAGTAGCAATGAATACACTTATTCAAAAAGGGAACTTCAACCTGGCCTGGTTTCTATTCCTATCTATTCAAGTTGTAAGTGAATATTACATCAGCTGTAGAAATCATTATTATAATAAAACTAGACTACTGCCCTATGCTGAAGTGCCCATACAGAATTCTCCTTATGAGTTATTAGAAAACATTGTGAATACATGGAAACGTCAAGCACTAGGACCCAGCTTTCCTTCAAGCAGTAATTGTAGCCCAATGAGTATGATTTTACTATTACTGGTGAAGGCTCTGTACAGTGCAGAACTCTCCCAGGACGTATCAGGGGTTGCCTTGTTAGGAGGCAATATCAGTTTTTTTCCACGATTACAAGTTCCTTTGTCATAAGGTAACTACCTAAATTTGTTTCTCCTTAGCTCTAAGCATGCCTGTACTGCAAATGTCTAACAGATACTACCTTTTTATCTTATTAGGGATTGAAGGAGGAGGCTCTGTAACTCTAACATCTAACCACTAACATCTAATCACTATTCTAGTCAATCTAATCACTTATAGCAATGAAAATAGTCAAACAGTAGTTGAAAACCAATGGGAAGAAAAAAAATAAAAGCTTGTAAACTGCTTGCAACACACTTCAACTTGACCAAAGCAGAGAAGGAAACATGGTATTAGACATGTTTTATTTAACTATGTTAGCTTGAGCCATTTCTATTTTTCACTGAAGAATTTAGGAAACTGATTAATTGCAAACCCTTCTTCTCAATTCTTTATTTTTTATTGAGGAAAATTAGCACTGCAGGACTAGAATGGTGACTATAACAATGTGAAGAAAACTAGGAAGTTTTTGTATAATAATTTTAACCATAATATTAATTATTATTTCTGTAGTATTTTCATGACATGAATTAAATTGTTGCTACCATAACTGGAGTAAAAATAATGTTTTCTCTGTTTTGCTTTAGCTGATAACATTACTTGCATCAGTAACAAATTATTGGAAGGTTGTATGCCTGTTTTACTCATTAAACAATTCTGTAAGCATATAGAACAATCTCTAAAATTGTACCTACTCCAGGAACCTCAATCTGAACTTAATGCAGTTGTATATTCATTTATTTAATTTTACTATGCTTTAAGCTCAAACCAAGACTGAGTTTAGCTTCAGTTGCAGGAATATCTGGTGTGGTGAAGGTATGCAGTTATAAACAAAGTGGAACAGTCTACAGAGAATAGCACTGCATCTGCTGTCCTCAAAACAAAAAGTAACAGAATTTGAGATTCTCTTATGTATTTGTTCTGTAGTTGTACGCAGCTTGGGATTCTTACCAGTTTTCTGTAAAGGTGATGCATCTTTTATTTAAATGACTATGGCTAGACAGCAGATAGGAAGTCTGTATGGAAACTATGATGAGGTGGAGCCCTGCAGCGGTATACAAGCAACAAGGCTTCCTTAGGGGAAGGAAAGGCACAGAAAGCCAGAAATACATAACCTGAGTGATGAGGAGCAGGGGAGTTGTTTGCAGCAGGACACAGATCCAAACGTCAGACCTCAAAGATCAGAAAGTCTTTGCTCACAAAACCAGAGAAGTCTGTAGGGCTTTTCTCTACTCAAGAAACAACAGGAAATTATTGAAGTAGCAAAAAGAAAAAAAGAGAGAAAAAGGACTAACCTGGGCAGATCCGAAAAGACAGAAGTATTTGTTATCAAGTCTATTTATTTATTATAATTTGAGATAATCTATTTACACTTCTGAATTTATTTATATGTAGAGATTATGCTGTAAAAATCAACCAAATTGGGTGAAACCTTTTATGGAAAAACCTGCTACTACTAGAGTTTGAAACAAGATGGATATCAGAGACTGTGACATGGCAGCACAAAAAAATTCACATGTCAGTCTGTGATGGAGAGAACCCCTGCCAGAACACTTCATGAAAGATTGTAGCCAATGGGCACCCCATGCTGAAAATGTGAGGAGGGTGCATCAAAGACAAAGGCAGACAACACCCCTCATTCCCCTGCAAGGCTCAGGAGGATGTGTGGAGGAGACTGAGCAGACAGTGAGGAAAAGAGTGAACACGAGCCTGGAAAGAAAAAGAGCGAAGTTCTTGTACTTTTGTCTTTGTTCCTCATTATCAAACTCTATTCTTTAACTGACAGTAAGTGAAATGAACTTTAACCAAGTATGTTTTGCCTGTGATGCTAATTGGTAAGTGATCTCCTTATCTTTTGCTCAGCCCAGCTTTTCCTTTTTATTTTCTCCTCCTGTCCTGTTGAGAAAAGAGTGAGAGAGAGGCTGAGTGGGCCGTGGAAAGCTGACTTAAGTCAGCCAGCCACAACTGGTTTCAGGTGGCTGACCAGCAGCTAATCGCCTCTTGGTGGGTTGTTAGTAGGGTGGAGTATTCTTTCTCTTTATTTATACAGCTCCCAATTCCCAGTCTTACCCAACACAGTTAACAATATAATTGTCAAAAAAATACAGTTGTTGAGGATATCTCACGAGCAAAAACATCCATGTTATTTAATATCTGGGCATTTGTTACAAGATAAATGACTAGTTGTTAATGCTTTATGATTAGACAATTTCATTTTAACAAAAGCTAAACAAGGTAATAGGACTGATCTGATCTTCATACAGAATTAGAAAATATATATTTTTAACATAATTAGAACATACGTTCTAAATACAATGACTGAAGAGCATGAGAATTTCCAACAACTATCTATGAAACTTAAAGAGCTCCTAGAGATCTTTATTTTCAATACCTACAGTACTGCTTTTGAGCGAGTGATATGAGTGAGTGTTGCTATTTTGACCATGGATCGGCACTCAGACAAACAGTTCTGTTATGCAGACTTAAGAAATATTATTAACTGAATGTTAGAGGCTGCCAGTAAGGGCAGGACAAGCAGTCTTCAATTTTTCCATTGGAAAGGAAAGATAAAACTGCACTATGGTTTAGTCAGGTTCCACAGTCTCCCAACTACTACATATGACAGACAAATGCCAGTTCAATTGACATTATTGTGTTAAGACACCAAAACCTGACTGCGCTGTAAAGTTTAGAATTAGTATTAAATATAGTATGAGTGGATGCACAGAGGGAAATGATACAGAAAAAATGTGGTAAGAAAATAAGTTTCTTTACAGCACATAGAGGACTTTAAAAAATATTAAACTAATTATTACACTGAGTTTAGACAGTTTGTTAAACAAATCAAACAGAAGATTGAGGCAGGACCCTTGCTTTTGTATCCTGGTTTTGCCAGAAGTATAAATACAAATTCTTTCATATTCTTCTAACATGCAAGGAGAATATTCAGAGAACTACAGAATTGAAGGGGCTGGAAGGGACCTCTAGAGATCATATTCAAACTGTTTTTCATGTCAGGAAAACCGATGACAAGTTACAGAAAAACACATTTTTCCAGCATTCCACTGCTGGTTGTACCATAGCCTGTATTTCTCATTTCACATGGGTTTCCATGGTACCTAGAAGATTTATCCTTTCCAAAGTCTCTGGAGAACATCTTGTTAAATCAGTGAACACTACCAACTGAAATCAGTTTATAACACATAGCTGTAGTGCTTCATGTATCATCAGTTATACCTGTATCTCAACAATACTATTAGAGAGCATATAATACAACTGATAATTAGAAGCACATGAAACAATATTATAGCAGGAGCAATGAATGAATATTCCATCTAAGTCTAAGCTGTACTGAAATGCGGGTCTAAAAACATTCCCTGATAATTTTCACCTTCGTTAGTACAACAGACAGATTATCAACAAAATAGAAAGAGCTAATATTATGTATGCCATTTTGAAGCCTGTGCAGCTTTATTTCAGCCTTTAAAAGCAACATCACAACCCAGAGAAAGTATCCACAAATGTATACTAGCTCCATAATAAAAAGGATTAAAAATAGAAGACATTTTTTAAGTTTATATTACAAATTAGGTAGAAATAGGATTATTCATTTACAGAATAAGAAATCTGCACTTCAGTTTAGATTTCATTGCAAACAGTTGATTAAACTAGTGATGTTCTACTTTCCCTAGTTTGCGTAAGCTTTTAATATAGCAGAGGTATTAAAATCAACATTTTCTTCATTCTTCATCATTTTTCAAGAATGCAAAATGCAACAACTTTCCCTACTCAATTCTATCCCATGTACCAAGTTTCACCAAAAGCAAAAATTACAGAATGGTCATAGCATCAACTGCTGAAGTTCAAGAAGCATCTGGACATTTGGACAATGCTCTCAAACACATGATCTGAATTTTGGATAGTCCTATGTGGAGCCAGAAGTTGGACTCTATCATCCTGGTGGGTCACTTGATAGTCAGGATATTCTGTTTTTTCTTTTCTTTTCTTTTTTTTTTTTTTTTAATTCTGAGTTAATGTAAACCAAAACAAGAATAAGTGCAACTTGAATACATTTATAGATGTGTACATGTATAGTGATTTCATGCTATTTTGTGTCAAAGAGCATTTAATTTTTCTTCTAAAGGAAGAATACATCTAAGAGTCCTCTGTTCAAGTGTCAGAGATTTAGTATGGAGTTATCAAATGTAGCCACTGGTCAAACCTACACTAGGGAAGATGTTACAGTACGTCAAAATAATTTCTAACTTCGGTTTTGGTTTCACTTATGTACCACTGCTGATACTGTTACCAAAAAGAGAAAGAGGAACTCAGATGAATGGTTGAACTGATTATGGGCTTTGAAAATATCCACATTTGCTTGCAGCTTTCCCAATGCAATACTTCATCACCTCAGTCAGGAAAACTGCTTTTTTATTTCCTCATCCTTCTAACTTCACTCTACCTTATACCTCCAAAATCAATCATCCTACCAAAATACTCTCCCAGAACTGTACTGTTTAGCTCCTAAAGAACTTATCCCAACATTACAAATACTGCCTCTGAACTGTGCCATAACAAATCATCATATAAAAGATGAAGGAGCACCAACACATGCAGATTTCAGTGCATGTGCTGACTGATAAGAGTATATTATCCATATGTACTCCATAGTTTGCTTATGCCAGAGGATGTAAGCCTGTATTGCTCCAAAACATTATTTATCTAACATTCAAGGTCAACTTCATGATTTCCACTTACTTACAAGTCATTTTATTTACCTTCCAGTCAAAATATTCTCACTACCATTTCATGCCCTTAATATCTTTGTCCATTATGATTCATTTGGGAAAAAAAAAAAGAAAGAAAAAAAAAGAATATAAAAAAGATTTCTCACACTCCTCATGCCTCTGCTCATTTCTGTGCAAGCAGAATGACTGGAGTGGTGGCCATCAGCTGTTCCTGCATCACAGCTACCTGTCCATTGCCCAGCTGCCTACCCAGCCAATGAGGGCTGGTTGAATTGTTTGTAGTTTCTCAACTGCACTGTCAGCTGCATTGTGTGAGTGAACTGCAGAAGCCTACATTAACTGTTTTTGCCTGCAGGCCTCAATCATTATCACAAGAAGTTTGGGTAAAAAGCAGAGTTGACATTTCAAAAAGGAAAAGCAAACAAACCACAAATATTTTGCCTATTGCTGTATTATTACAACGACAAACAAACTACAAATTACCAACAATTACAATTTATACACCAATATAAGGTGAAATCAAACTTGGAAAATAATTTAATAGCTGGTTTGGGCTTTGCAATATTTAAAAAATAGGAAATTATTACAATGACACACAGCACAGTACTTGCAAGGAAACAGAACTCAGACTTTTGAACTGTCTCTAAAACCTTCATTATAAAGTTTAAAATCTGAGATCTTTTTACTTGTGCATAATGATAGAACAGTGTAAGACATTTCAAAGATGTATGGCTAAATTCTATCAAGTTATATAAAATCAAGTAATATTATTTTTCTTTTTTAACCAGTTACTCCATACAAGGCATTATCAAACTTGAGTATTGGATGGATGCTAGACTGTTATCTCCGCGTAATGAATTTTCTTCTTTTGTTCATTTTACATGTTTAGAATGCAAATTCTTCAGGGTGAAGATTGTCTCTTTGCACATATCTGCATATATGGAGCAACTGCCTCAAATCAGTCCCCATCTGTTATTGTTATTTGTATTCCAAAATACAGCTTGAAATGGTAATTACAAACTACACTGGTCAGCTTTCATAATTGTGCCAGAATTACTTAAGGAAAATACATCATGAAACCTTGCCTTCAGACTACTGAACAATGCACAGAAATAAATGACATTCTTGACTTAGAGAATCAGGATATGTGCTTATGCAGGGTTCTGCACACGTCTGTGTGTATGTGTCCAAAGCATATTTTATAAGTGATTATAAAATCAAATCCAGTCAACATCCTTCCTTTTGTTCTACAAAAGTGGAACTCTTCTCCTGCCTGTTTTTACTGGGAGAAGGTCCAGGCCTGCTGGATACACAGAAGTCTGTAGGATCACATCATTTTAAATCACAGCCAAAGAGGCAATGGCCAGGTTGGCATGTCAGTAACAGAACATGCAATGCTGAGGAAGGAGCTGGGCAATAGAAGCAGAGAAACGAAGTACATGCACCATACAGAATTTTGGCTTGATGCTGAAACAGTGGATGAAGCTCTAATCATGGAGTAAATCTCCATTTCAATTTTCAAATCTTAATGGGTGAGCCAAATGCTTTCTGTCACACATAATCATTCATTTACTTAGGCTTACCCGCTCTTTTGCAGTTATGAGTTATAAAGTTATAAAAGGATTACAGAGGTCATCTATTGTAGCTGCCTGGAAAACTTTCCATTTAAACTTTCAGCAGAGGTCAGAGGAAGGGGAAAGACACTTTTATTTCAAATTCTCAATGAAAGAGACCACACTGTGTTACAGACTGCTCCAAAGGCTAACTGAAAAAAAAGGAAAGGGAGAAAGTTTCTTCGTGTCTTGTTTGAAATCACTGGGCTTCAATTTTCAAATACACAGATCTGATACACTGAAAATCCTTTTTCAAAGTTATGCCTTCCTTAGAGATAATTATAGACCTCTTACTGATTAACACTCTGTTTCTTAAGCCCAGTAGGGTTATTTCTTTGATCTATGACTTTAGTGCGTATTTTCCCTTCTTTTGCACACAATCATTTCAAAACTCAGAAAAGTCTACGTCCCAGTTATAAAAAATATAATTTAAAATAAAACATCATTTTGACTTTGTGAAGGCTAGGGTTGATCTCACGTTCAGATCTCTTTGTTCTTCAGTGATTACTATTAAAACAAAGCTACATTTAAAATGCACTCTCTGCATCTCACCAATTTACTTGAAGAGCATTTCTTTGGTAGCTATCCTCAGAAGGACTATGTGGCCAGGTGTCTACCTGCAGCCTGATGGCATCAAAGCCGTAGTGAGAAGAAGGAGAAGAGCATACACTTCTGGCATTGCTTAGTCCTGGAGAAGTGGAGACTCAGGGGGGACTTGATTTCACTCCTACAGCTACCTGAAAGGAGGCTGCAGAAAAGTGAGCATCAGCCTCTTTTCCCAGGTAACAGTGATAGAATGAGAGTTAATGGCCTTAAGTTGTGCCAGGGGAGACACAGGTTGGATATTAGGAAAAATTTATTCTCAGAAAGAATGGTGAGACACTGGAAAAGGTTGCCCAAGGAAGTGGTGGAGTCCCTGGAGGAATCCCTGTAGGTGTTCAAGAACAGTGTGGATGTGGCACTGAGGGACATGGTTATTGGTCATGGTAGGGATGGGCTGAAGGTTGGACTAGATGAGGTCTTTTCCAACCTTAATGATTCTATTATTTACTGTCCTTAACAGTTCAGTGCACATGGCTTCCGGAGATCTTTTGTAAGACAAGTGATTTTCTCCTCACTGCAGAATTCTGGATATTTGAATTCCACTTTCGGAGTACATAATGACTAGCCTCAGGAATGCCAAAGCTGCAAATACTTAAATCTGTTGCTGTACATAACATGGTATTCAAAATCTCACTCTTAAAAATCAGCATTTCCCTGGATCAGTTTCTTTTTTTTTCCTTCATTCTTTCACATAGATGTACTGTAACAGTGTATCTATCAAATTTGGTTGTTTTTTATTTTTCCTGTGTCAAGAAGTTAAATACGTAGTCTGAAGTGATTTCAATTATCAAGCATATGTCCAAAAACTTTTCTATATGAAACTTTAACGATGTCAAGGATGAAGGAAGAACAATTTATCCTTCATGCCTTGAAACAGTTCAGGGGAAATACGTGCCCATACTTTTAGCTGGAATTCGAAGTGTGCTGGCTTTGTCACTAACTCTATTGCCCCAAAAACGTTAGCATTTAGTAAAACAACTTAGATTTTTAATTTACGCTGAATCAATTTGACAAGATCTATTTGCAATGAATTCATGGCACCTATCGATGATTATGTTCCTGAAAAAAATATTTACTGAATCTAATTCAGACTTCCTAGTATTTTGCTGAGGAATGACTCATGTAAACTTCAGTTATCCTTCCAGCTACTGCCACACTCATTTTTCTTTCCAAGCTCCCTGGAACTCTAGAGTGTTCTGGGATTTCCTCAGAATTAACAGCATGAGTCTGAAACATTTCTTGGCCATCTCTTATTCCTTGATATGTGTGTCACCTGCGTAAATACCTTTAAACTTGTAACTAAACAACACAAAGGTGTCGAAGCCTGAAAAGTGAATGACAAAAAGCTGTAGAAAGCACTTAATGTCTTTTGCACAGTTCTGACAAGTGTAAAGGGTCCACCATTAGCAGTAAGAGAAATAAAAACCAAACAGGCCTGCAAGAATACATATGCATTACAGATCATGACATCCAGCTATCATTATAAAAATTGTGGTAATGAGCCTAAGTGATTACAGTAAAGATTTAGGACCACAAGTCCAGAGCAGCCAGCAATAATACTATTAAATTCCATATCTGAAGAAAAACTCTACTGTGGTTTAAAGATAACAGAAAATGCTTTGAATGAGAGACAAAGCAGCCTGCATCTGTGCAATCTCACAGACTGCTATTTTCAAGGAAACAACTGTATTTCTTTCCAGTTGGGAAAAACCTGGAATTTTGGTAATAGATGTTGATATAATATACCTAAAAGGGAAGACAATGATATTAGCCAGTAATAAAAAAAAGCTTTCATAAAGGAAAAAGCAATGGCAGATCAATCACAAAGACATAGATATCTGTCACTGTATTTAATCTTTGTAAGATCAGAATCCCATAAACCAAAGGATGCCTCAAATTTTGCAGTATGATATTCAATCCACAATGTTTTGGGAGGGAGAGAAAGGAATTAAGGAATTATTATATAATTTGGGCCTTACATAATAAGCTTTCCATATGTTCTTTGATCAAATTACTTTTGGTTTTGAGAAATTAAAATGCAATTATATTTTATCCTGGCGGAGAAATTCTTCAGGCAACATTTCAAATTTATGGAACTGTTAAACATTTCAGACAGTCATCCTGTAACTATCCATACAAGCTATATTTGCGTTTTAGCAAAATAATAATAAGACTGAGGAGCTACATTCCGAGCATAATAAAACTACTGTTAAAAATAAGAACACTTTCTGATTTTTAATCACTATCATGGTAATGTTCTGGTTACAACAAATCTTACATCTTCTACAGAAAAAAAATAACAACCACCTCCTTAGTAAATATTTAATTCAACAAAGAACACTAGTAACAATAATCTGCACCAATACTTTTAACTACTAAAAAATTCAAAAGATAAATTCACTGACTGTAGGCAACATTTTTTGATATTCATGCAAGTACGTCTGGTGACTGGACACTATTTCAAGTTATAATATATATAATCAATAATTTGAGTCTAAGACTGTTTATAAAAACCTCTATTTTCTTCAACTCACCTTCTCCTTCTCTTTCTCGTTGTAGGACATTGCTGTTACTCAAGTGATATTCAATAATTTATTCACCACCAGTTTGGTTTCCTACTAAACTATCCACACAATTTGGTAGGAAAGATCTAGTTAAGTCTTTGCTCCTTAAGAGTGTTGTAGAACCGTATGGAAATTTTAGAAGCTTATTTTACAGCTCAAGACATATTCAGAACAGTTATTCAACGTTCAGCAAAAACCCTCCCATGAGCAATACACTCAAAGTTCCTTCACTGGTAAGAACAAAATGAAACCACATAACTACTTATTCTTGGTCTTTTTATCTTCCACACACAAAAACTGTTACCTAGGTGACACTGACTAGTCTAAAGAGTTTAACCATCTGTAGTTTGAATTGAGAATGTAATACCATACTATATGAGTTCTGGACAAATAACGATTTCAATTTCATCAATGTATTTAGCTTGTTTCTGATATTTGCTATCACTGTTTGATATAACTATTTTAGGAGTACTCCAAACATAAGTGAAAAAACATTTTTAGTGTTTGAATCAAGTGTAGACTTTATGCATTAGAAAGATAATCTTTAATTTGAAATACTTAAGGAGGAGAGAGACTTTTCTGATTAATGTAAAACTACCTGAAAAAAAAAAAATTCTCTTTAATGGAAGTCGCAGAATGGGAAAATAATAGGCAGAACCTCATATCAACTGCCACAATGCTGGGAATGGTGGGAGAATTCACCAGAAAAAACATTCTCCACTGTAACATAAATAATAAATCTACTTAATTCCTTAGTACATGTAGGTCGCTTTAAAAGTAATGCCTCCGACCTGTTTCCATGGAAAATATAACACATACAAAGAGCACAGTTACACTGTTTGATAGAGCAAATTCTCATCCACAAAACACTACTGATCAACGTAGTCAGCTCTATTAGCTATGTATTTTCACCAGCAGCGAACAACAACCTGCATGTCACATTTGGAAAAATCTGCACCAGTGGAGGTGTCCCACTATTTCACAGGAGCTATGATGGTGTTGTTGCTATGAAAATATGGCCCACACAGTCTATCTTTCATTAGCCCAAACAGATGTAAGTCAGAAGGTGCCAAATCTGGGTGTGGTAGAAAAGTGCAGCCAGGATTGGTGATGCGTTCCATGGTCTTCCAACTGGTATCAGGCCTGGCTTTACAGTGTTCTAAGAGAAAGGTTGTATTCTTCTGTGGCCTGATTCTGGAAGTTCAAGCCTCCAGCTTAGACAGTGTCTAAATGTAAGGATCAGAGTTGATAATTTGTTTGGATTCCACGAAATCCAGAATGATCACCCCATTCCTGTCCCAAAAGACAGTGCACATCACTTCACCTACTGAGGGCTGCATCCTGAACATTTTCTTCAGTAAGGAATTCTTACATTGCCACACCAAGGACAGCCATTTTTGACTCTTGCTTGTAGTGGTGACACTGCGTCTCATCACTGGTAATGATGCAATCCAGGAAACTGTCACTTTCAGCTTTGTATCATTCAAAAATGAATGAGGCTTTCCTCCTGTTCCTGTGGGAGAATCCATGGGATCTTCCTGATGTAAACTTAGCAATAATCCAACACTGCCATCATTGTTTCCAATTCATTAAAGCCAATATTTAGCACCATACATAGTTCCCTAGGTATAATCTGCTGGTTTGTGTGGGTAGCTTATCAAGATGCTTTTCATTACACAGTATGACAGCAGTGCATGGCCATCCCTAATGTGGTTTGTCTTTCACACTGCTGTCGCCACTGCTGAACCACACCACATACTGCATCACTGTGTTCACATCCACTGTTTGGTCCCATAAATGTTCAGCAAGCATCAGTGAATGTTGCTGAGTACAATGCTTTCCACCTGGAAGATTCAATTCCACACCTTTGCCCTATATATACTGTCAGAAATGTCAAATGTCAGAAGCCATTTGAGTGCCAAACTGCTGCTCTGCTGCCCATCTGTCACACAGCATTAAAATGTAATGGAATATTGGTGGGAAGGTTCAACCTCTACTGTCATATCACCAACATTCACCTCTGACATTGTGGACCAACAGAATAAAATAGGAGGCATTACTTTCAGAGCAATCCTTGCATAACTCCCTATAAACTCAGTGACTTACTGTATCTAACTCCCTGATTGGTCTGATCACTTTTTTTTTTTTTTTTGACAGCTATTAATTTGCAAACATCTGCAAGCAGACTGTCTGTTTAGATTATTTTGTCTAAATTCAGAATTAGCAAGCCATACAGTTGGTATCTCACAATTTAAAGTAATGCAGACAAAATCAGTATTTTATCTAAGGAAATTAAGAAGCAAATTTTTGTTCAAATATTCGAAGAAAATTATTTTTTAAAACAGTCCTGAGAAACAGATCTACCTTGTTAGGAAGAACATTATACCTTTCCCTTTTGCTTAATATTCCATCTACTTAAAGCTTTTGTTCCCACAGCAACTGACTTTCTTCATTACAATCTTTTTCTACTCAACTTATTTTTGTAATAAAGCATGAAAATGTGAAATCATAGTGGGAAAATGGGTCAATTTGTAGTTAAAGATTACGTTATTCTTTGGCAAGAAAAATAGAAAAGTAAGAAAAAAGCCCTAAGGTGAAAAAGAGATTTCCAAAGTATCTGGAAAAGAATTTTTTTATTATTTCTATTGTTTCAGGTTTCTGAAGGTTCCACAGTAGTTCGAGAAATAGCGGACCAATTCAAAATATGTCAAGAAAAGCTAAGTATTACCCTTCGGCACTTTTACTGTGCTTTTTAAGTTATAAAAACATAAAAGCGGAAAAAAAAAGGTTAATTTAAAATTCGGAATTTAAACTTTTTTTTTTTTTACTTTAGGAAATATTATTTCCTTCCAATTTCATCTAAAATCAATTTCAATTTCTCTAAGTTCACTTTTTGCTTATGAAGATTACCAAGACAATGTGTATTTAGATATTGTAAAAGCTGATTTACCTTGTCACCTTCAGAGAAAGTTATTCCGTCAATGGCCCTTTTCCAAGTAATCTCTGGGATAGGTTCTCCTTCTGCTTCACAGATGAGGGTGGCTTTCCCATTCTCAAATGTGGTTTCATTTTTAAGTTGTATTATTTGAGGCTGTACTGTTAAAATACAAATTACATTATTCAACTTGCATAAAGAACGTCAATATATTTTTTTCCTTTAAAACAGTGCATTTAAATTCATTTTTTTCAGTTTACCTAAAGGTTTAACATTACCATCTATAAAAGCAATCAACTTTTCTGACTTCGAGTTGCACAACTACAATTTCTCTGTGTTTGATCACCTGAACTCCTGTCTAAGAATGGCTGCCGGCCTCAGGGCTGCCTGCTCCCTTGCTTCAGCACAACGGGATAAACCCTGATTAACAAGGCCCATGCCGTGGTGGCCCTGTCATTGTGCTTTGCTCCTGGCTCCCCATCTCTTAGGGAGCAGGAGATTTCAGGAATGAAACAAAGACTCAATGTCTCCATGGCAATCCCAAACATGAGTAGGAGTAACTCCATGTAACATTACAGGCTTGGTGCTGATCAGCTGGAAAGCAGCACTGCAGAGAGGGCCTAGAGGGTCCCGGCACTCAAGAAGTTGGCTGTGAACCAGTAGGGTATCCCTGAGTAGTTAGAAGACTCAGAGGGATCTTAACCACGAGTATAAACATCTGACAGAGGTGAATACAGGTGGAGACAAACTTCTCAGTGGTGTCAAGACAGGACAATAAGCAATAGGCACAAACTGAAATAACATTTAAGAAGAGAAAAACCCTTTTTTACTGTGAGGAATGGTTGAACACAAAAGCAAGCCCAGGAAGCTGTGGATTCTCCATTTTTTACTGTACTCAAAAGTCAACTACACACAGTCCCAAGTAATCTGCTCTAGCCAGTGCTGCTCTGAGCAGTGGGGTTGCACTAGATGATCTCCAGAAATGCCTTTCTCATTCAGCTACTCTATGACACTATGATAATTTCTGTCTTCAAAGATAAATTCCTTGTAATAATACAGGATTACTAATATTTGTTGTGGGTTAGATTCTTCAGTGGGATGGGGTAGAGAATCAGAAAGACAAAGGCAGGAAAACGTGGATTGAGATAAAAGATCGTTTGTTAGATCAGCAAAAGTTGTGTACGCAAGCAAAACAGAATAAGGAATTTATTCACCAGTTCCGATCTTGCAGGCGATTTCCAGAACATCAGCAATTTCCAGGAAAGCCAAGCCCTACTGTGCATAATGATTACTTGGGAAGACAAATGCCCTAACTCAACATTTCCTCTTTCCTCTTTCTTTTGCCAGCTTTTATTACTGAATACAACACCATGTGGTGTGGGAACATCCCTTTGGCCCAATTTAGGTCAGCTGTCCTGACTGTGTCCCCTCCCTGTCCCTTGTGCTCCCTCAGCTCATTGCTGGTAGGGCACTGTGAGAAACAGACAAGTACTTGGATCTTTCTAAATGTGCTTCAGCAACAATTAAAACATCAGTACATTTTCAACACTATTCTCATCACAAATCCAAAATGTAGCAGTATGTGAACCTCTCTGAAAGAAATTAACTCTATCCCAGCTGAAATCAAGACAATATTGTTTATCTTGAATCTTTAGAAATATCTATCTGCCTTACACAACCTGAGTTTAACAAAGTCTCTCAATAAAAAATGTATTACTATTAACACTATTAAGAATTGAAAATTCCTCTGACAAAACATTCATCTTTACTTACTCTGTAAATTGGCGGAAAAATAGATTTTTTAAAAGTCCACACAATGTTTGCATTCTTCAGATCATTCCAGTATACAGATACTGGTGCAGAGCAATTGCAGCTCTCAAGCTATATTGTGCCTTGACAGGTTATTTACATTGCAATGCCATTTCTAGTTAAAAGGGAACACTTACTTAGAGAACTTATCTGTACAATATTATAAAAGAACTCTGCTGTATAATTATGCACAGAACATTACTCTCTTCCATTGCATTCAAATACCTTCATAAAAAAAAATGTGTTGGCATTACATATTTAGTCATATTTAACCATTAATAAGCTTCTCCAAATCTTTGTAGATTGAAGGAGACACTCATCTCATTGCAAAGCCTACTATATAATCCTGTAATAGGAGTATGATTCAATAAGTTTATATCCAAAAGCACTGTGGTAGGTTTGTATGAGTAAATTTAATACTATATTTTCCATGCAGTTATCTTTACTTTTGTTTTTGATGAAACACTGCTAGATTATAGTCTAGATAAAGCACAAATTAAACAGTGAGGTAATGTATTTTCTAATGGATTTTTGGAAGTGTATGCAATGCAGAAAAGCAATTGAGTTACATTCATTAATCAGAAGGGGAAAGAGAATCATTCAACTTAGAGGGGAACCCTGCTCAGATCAGACTGCATAGGGATTTTTTGACAACTACCTTAAAAAATTCCAGGAACAGACTGCATAATCTTTCTCACCAGCCAACTGCAGTTCCTGACTGCCCTCATGGTAAGAACTTTTTTTTCCTCATATCTGATCTCCTTTTTCATTTTTTTACCACTATTTATTACCAGTGTCTTTCAGACATGGCATCACCAAGAAAAATAATAAAACCAAGTTCAAATTTGCTACATTCAGACAGATCATCTCCTTCTCTTCTGTCCACTTCTACCACATTATTTTTGGTCTCACTTCTCATTCATTACCTCCATAGTCCTTCAATTGCTTGTATACTGTCCGTTGACGCTGTGAACATGTTTGTTCACGTCTGTTCACTATTACAAAAAATCTACTTTACGTTTACTGCACAGAGATGAAAAATAAGTAATATTTTCCCAAATGAAGTAGCGCACTAGTATCTTTCTTCACTCAGATAAAATCTAAGGTGAGTGACAATGTGCACAAGAAGAAAATATCCAGTGAGATTAGGAGCTCTTCAAGTATCAGTTGAATCCAGCTTTATTTGGTATGTTATAAGGCAGTAAACAAAGCATTATAGTAGGATACCAGTTAATTTGAAAAAAGCTGTTAACTGTCCTCAGTGGTATAACTAAAGGATAATACTTTTGAGAAATAAATGAAGAATTTGAAATGACAAGAAAATTTTACTTCTCACTTCTAGGATCATTCAAATGCCTATGAAACATTCTACCATGAGTAGCTCAGATACTCTTTCTATAGTCATAGTCCCCTGGCTACAGTATAAACAGTTGTTTCTTTTTTTATATATATATATTATCATTCCTGAAAACAAGGAAATATGTATGGTAGAAACATCACCCAAATGAAAGCATCAAACATAGTATTTTATAAAATAAATTTGACAAATTTGGCATTATCTTTATCAGAACATGATTATTTCCCATACATACATGCCAAACAATAAGCTTTTCTCAAGATGATGCATCTTCATAAGTATATCATTTGAACTATTTATCGTTCTATCTGATTTATATTCTAAATTTCTTTAAAGTCATCTTCAAATGGATTATAACAAGACGAAGTTTTAACTTGACATTTTAGACATGAAGGCTGACATTTAAAGGAATAAGCACTGATTAATCATCAAATGAATCTAGCTGACAGTTATTACTAGGAAGAAGAGCATTGAAAATGGGAAAGGATATTACTTAATTGCTTATTTTTAATAGGTCACAAGCTATTGACTAATAGGTTTATACTGTTTGACTGCTTATAAATAACATTTTGGACATATTTTTGTATAGAAGTAAATAACATTTATTCAAGAAAGAAAAGCGTACAACTGACAGAAATACTGAAATGGATATTTTTTTTTCCCAGTTCTTTAACTGTCCTTTCTAAACTGACATTTTCATTCTTAAACTGAATTGGTATTTACTTTCAGTATTCTAGCAAATGTGAAACAAATGAAAATAAAGGGTCTTAGCATGTCAGTCCAGAAGGCCTCCAGGTATTCACTAGTTTCTTCAGTCAAAAATATTGAAGCATTTGTGTTATAATCATAGAATCACAACATATGCTGAGTTGGAAGGGACGCACAAGGACAATCAAGTCAAACTCCTGGCTACACACAGGACTACCTATAAATCAGATAATATCTTTGAGAAGTTGTCCAAACATTCCTTGAACTCAGACAGGCTGGGTGCTGAGAGCACTGCCATGGGGAGCCTGTCCTGGTGCCCAACCACCATCTCAGTGAAGCATCTTTTCCTATTTTCCAATCTGATAAAAATGTACTTAAAAAATTCTTAACTGAATTATCTAACTGAAATGAAAGTAGGTTTCAACATAGAAAATACACTTGAGCTTCATTTAAATTATTTTACTTGGAAAGCAGCAGTACTGCCTTTGTACCTGGTCACCTTGCTCTAGAGGCCTCTGAGCGGAGCCTGGGACTTGGACAAGAGATCTCATCCAACCTCAACCATTCTATGATTCTGTGCTCATCAGTACAGATGCTACTTTTGAAATATGAGCAAGTGTGATGTTACCAAATAAAGAAATAATATTTGCAATTTGGAAATTCTCTGAATAGAGAAGTCTGATCTTCAGATCACTACCACTTTTAAGATTTCCTCCTTGGTCTTTCCTGAACTGATTTCAAATAAGGGGAGAATACCTCATAAATTGACAGTTTATGCTCATTGCTCTGCACTTCACGTCCTCCCCTACAAAGCTTAAGAACATCAACAGCAATCTGAACATCTAGAATTGTTATTTGCTGCTTACCACTGATTTCTTGAAAAAGATATACATTTTCATGAATTCACAGAGTGAATATCCATATCATTGACAAGAGGTTCATCAGACTTGAGAAGCAGAACAAATAGGAAGCTTGAGACAGTCCTAATTGTATCTCTTGAAAATAAACACCATCAGTACAAATGTGGATTTATTATCAACAGGCTTATTATATGTCAAAATCACTGCCTGGTATGCTGTTGTCCTGCACATCCACATCTGAATCAGGTAGCGAAACCGCAACCCTGTCCTCCTGAAAATTGCTGATACCATTTGAATTTTGTACACAAGCAAGATCCCAAAAAGGAAATAGGCTAACAACTGATCCTTGAAATTTGATTCCTGTCTTAAAAAAAACAAACAAAAAACAAACAAACAGACAAAAACCTTTGCTTACACATTAGGGGTTGATTTAGTGCATGATTAATGCACTATTGTGTATTACTACTTTACATTTGAAGGGATTTAAGACTTGTCTTCTGACAGATATGGTATCATCGCTTTTATAGACAGTATTACTGTTATTTTAAGAATTAGAGATGTTCCACACAGGTAAGAAGGTAAGAGGGAGGGAAGAAGGAATACAGAAAGTGTATGAATGTTTAACGCTTGTATCTTTAATTGATGACTTGCACTTCCTGAAACTGCAGTTGGTGTAGGGATGAGCAAGCAGACAGTTTTATACACAAATACACAGTATTCCCTGTATAGACATACCAGTAGATTTAAACAAAGAGCACCTATATTTCTATTGAATGTTACCACAGAAAACAAAACACACATTTATCTGCTTATAAATGTGAAAGAAAAAAAACCATGTAAAATGTATTGGTTGTTATGCTTGAAAATAGTGAACAGTGTACGCAACCTTCACACCACATTTTCCGTATAGATTGTGGCTTGTTTGGTTCAAAGATGCATGGCTTTTGGGAGCACAAGAAAGTTAAATATTTTTAATTTATTCATATGAACTAAGTCTAAGAGGGATAAGACAGAAGAGGTCATTTACATTTTCCAACTTCTCATCTGCCTGATGACAAATCATAAAGGAATGATAGCATATACTTTCCTCAATAATAATTAAATTTACATTGCACACAGCTGCACAAATCTTCCTGCAGTGTAAGATTCAGACTATTCTTAAGACACCTAAAAATAGTATGTGGTCAGACTATACTATAATTATAATCATTATTATTAAGAAATCTTCAGTGACAGGGATGTCCCTTCTCCTCTACAATTTATTATGCAGAACAAATAAAAAGCAGTAATTAAGGTTAAAAACTGGAGAGAGTGAGGTAGGAGTACATAGGATTTTATATATGTGCTAGGGTTCCAGAAAAAGTCTGGATAAGAATTTGATATGAAAACAAAATAGCTTTTGAAACACTGACATTGGAAACAAGAAAAAAAAAAATGAACAAAAACAAAGTCACATATGGAAATAAACATATGGAGATATTTGATGGCACTATGATGGCCACACCCATTCAAAAGTGCAGATCACAAGAAATTTAAAATGCTGAATTCCCTAACATTACTGTTATTATTATTGCTTTAAGGTTACATAACTAGCATTAGAAATTTCAATCATGCCAGAGCCCTGATGCAGTATAAACAATAGTCTCAAGAAGCTTGATTTGTAAATTAAAATTAGAGATAACAGATAGGTGAGATAAACAAGCTAATGGAGTAGAAAAAATATATGTAATTTAAGAGGTTATTTTAACATAAACTGTTTGTTTGTGCACTACTGAGCTATAATAATTAGCCATCTGCCTTTCCATTTTCAGTCTGCAGTTTTTTGAATGCATTTAAGGGGAAGAAAAGTATAATAAATTGTTGGTTGTACACATGTCTGCAAGTTTAATCTGTGTGAAAGAGACAAAAGAAAAAGTAAAGTTATTTGTAGGAGAAAATACAGCAACTCTGCTCCACATTTTCAGAGTGAGATGTAAACTTTGTAAAGGAAATATTAGACTAAAATCCCAATGAGCTTTGGAGAATACAAAGGAGGTAAGAAGCTTATTTTCTGATACAAAGCCAAGTCAAACTGGCAGTACACAGATTATTAGAACCTAATTGAAATATATCCAATAGAAGAGCACACAGGAAATGTAGCTGTAAATATACGTATACAATGAAATCCTCCAAATTAGCTATCAACACTCAGGGAAGAGACTTGGGAAAGGTAAAGAGGATGCATGAGAAGGCATGGAGATCCAAACAGAAGCACTACTGCAGTAAAGTTCCCCATAACATGACTCCTGCATGACATTCTTGCCTTGGCACTCCAAGAACAACAGATCATGACTGGACAGGTACAGAAATACATGGATCACAGATTCATGACCGCTTCCATAGTAGGAGAAATTTCTAAACAGGAATTTTTCATCTTATTAAAGAAATGAACTAGTGACATATAACTGCTTTTCTGTAAAAAACTTGCAGAATTATACTTCCTTTTTTAACTTAAAATAAGCCAAATAGAAATGAACAGACTAAGCATAAAAAATACTTTTTCATGCAAGAAAGAAATTACTTAAGGATTCTATGAGTTTAGGAAGTTGTGGGAGCAAAAAAGGAAATACAGATTCAAAAGGATTGAACAAAATCATATCTATTTAATCATCTAAATTTATTTTTCCAGGGATTTTCCAGACCAGTGGCAGTTGAAAGGAATACATTTTATATATAATGTATGTAAAATGTATGTAAGAATATATATTTTCTATATATTGCATATAGAAAATATTCACTTTTAGTCCCGTGTTCCCTGCTTTCACTGTTCCTTTCATTAATAAACTATTTAAATACAAAATAAACCATAAGCAAAACTAAGTACAGTTCAGCCATATTTAAAATGACCTAAAGTACATGCAAAATTATTCCTGATACTAATGTCCCCAAACTCATATTGAAACTACCAAGTCATTTCTACCCCTTCAATATTTTTTCAATTTTGAAAACACAACTTAATAAAAAGTTTCTCTGTTGCACAAGTCTTCAATATGCTCTATAACTTCAGGTGAAAATGAAATTTAAGACTGTGTTTAATTTTCTTTCCTTTGAAAAGTTATTTAGAAGAACACTCAAAACTTATCAAGAAGAACACCACAGAATAGTTAAGTACCCCAGTGGTTCGGCAACATGTCTGTGCATGTGTATGTGTATGTAGGACTGGAAACAGCAATGTGGAATGGTAAGAAGCCTACCAAAAAGGAAAGATAGGGGAGGGCACACAGATACAGTTGATATGTTCAAAGAAACAATCGGTGTTCTTCATAAAGAACACAATTGTGAACACAGACTGCGTAGTAGGGCACAGAAAAAAAAGTTTTCGTGTTTTTATACTTTTTGCTTCTGAAATTCTTGTTTCTTAATATCAGACAATCTTCAGTGACTACGCAGTCATACACTTGAAAAAAAAAAGAAAAAACAAAAACAGACACAAAATCAGGAACACCTCTGCATGGCATTCTTCTTAAAAAGCAACAACAACAACAAAAACTGACTGATAGGAAAAATAAACATTTTTCCCCTTTCAGTAGTTTTCTCTTATTCTCCCTTTGGTTTTCTTGCAAGCAGCCAACTTCTAAAGGCAAACCAGAGTGAATTAACAATTTAACACTCCATTGTATTCTATCTGAATAGTACAGTAGTAAAAATAGCCTTTTCAAAATTGGATTCAGGATTAAAGGTTAAAGTGGTCAATAGCAAGGAAAATTATAAAATTATACAGTGGTTTCCTGCATCAGAAGACACACTGCAGGAATACTGTTCAACTGAAAACAGGGAACTGTAACTTCAGCTCCTCCTTGTGAAAGAAAGGATGGTATATTATATAAAGTACTTACCAAAAACCTGAAGGAATGTCTGTCTCTTATCATTTCCTGCTTTGTTTTTAGCACTGCAGATGTAAGGACCTGCATCAATATTTTTTATATCTCTTATTGTTAACTCTGCATTGTTCCCTCTCAATACATATTTTTCATTTTCTTCAATAAGTTTACCATTCCTAAAAAAAAAACAACGAAAAAAGTATAGAGAATCAGCAGGTTCCAAAGTCTGAAATAATGCACTATGAAAGCATCAATCAATGTTAAATAATCTTCTAACAAACTGCTATTACGCTATTAAGAAAAATGCATTAACTCATGTGACATAAACCGGCAGTATGCGTAGAAGGGACTTAATTTAAGCATGATGACAATTGTTCTGCTGGATTAGTGTTGTGTTCTGTTTTCCATAAGAACGAGCATGTTCTACACATAAGCAATGCAATCTGGACTCCATTTTGATGATCAGGACCCCAGGTTCACCATTTCATTGTCAGGTTCTAAAATATATGTATTAAAAATACCGTAACTTTATTCTTAAAATTTCATGACTTAATGGTAGAAAATATGCTTGTGAATAGAAGTCTAAAACACGACTTGCACTCAAGGAATCTGGCATAGCTGTATGTAAGAAACAGTTAAAGGCACATTTCTGAGTTTATATTAGTAATAAGATAACAATTTATAACAATAATTTTATATTAGTTACACATAGAGTCTCTTGGCACATAAAGAACTCTTCTGAATTATTTCCTCTCAGATGTTGTTGGCTAGCCACAATCTAGTAAGCAGACATATCTCCAGGCATTATAATTAGCTCTGACCAGATGGTATAGAAATAATAAAACCTGTGAACAATTCTGAGTGCTGATCAAGGCTTAACCACTCCATCTGAGTAACACACAGTTATTTTAACGGATTCTTCTAAAAGGAAGCAATCCTAACTTTACTTGCATCTCTTTTCATTCTGACTTATTTGATTTAGGATTATTTTGTTCTGTTGAATCATCAACACCCTGTTCTCGTATGCACCTACATGAAGACTGCCTGATTTTCATAAGCATTAATAAACTAGATGGCAATGCCAAGCTTTTGAAAACAAATTGTTTGTGAAAGGAAACCAATGCATATATATAGTTCCGTAACTGTTTTATTTCAAGATTTGAGAAACAATTGTTTTCACATTCTTTCTGCTCACAGAATCCTGATAGCTAGGTAATTCATATTTTCTAAAATAATACTTTCCCTAAAAGTGAAAACATCATTTGTTGTTTGTTTGTGTGTTTTTCCCCACCTTGGGAATATTAATGGTATTCCCTGGCCATCTGTTTATCTTGCATTTTACTAACATTTTTTGTAAGTAACTCTGTTCCACTTATCAGATTATTTTAATACATTATGATGATTCTTCTTTATCTCCTGTTCAAAGAAAATCATATACATTGCTTAGCTGAAGAGAAAAGGTGTATTTTTCCATCTAAATGTTTTCATAAAAATTACAATGACCTCTGTAGGTGGCAAGAGTCTATACTCAAGGTCAAAAGTAGTTTCCAAATGCTCTTCATCTCATTCACTATCTGTATCTCTGAACACAGATGAGGAGAAATTAGGTCATGAAGATTACTATGGACATTCTAGGGGAAAGGAAGGGTTCAGACTGACAATGATATGGGTGAACAAAAAAACACAATACGTTAAAAGAACATTGTTTCTTTTATTATTTGTTATTATTTGTTATTATTTTTTTTTATTATTTCTTTTGTTAAATAGTTCCATGCCCTGTCAGTAAAGATATGGGGCACAGATCCAACTAAATTTTATTACTGTAAATTACCTCCACAAATGTAAACAATAACTGTGTTTTCAATGGGACTATTCCCATGAGTAAACATTACCAGTTCAGGACCTGCACATTTGAATTATATTTCAAACCTAGCTAATTTCTTTCTATTAGTGTATTGTTTTGCTTTAATGAAATATCAGTTAAGTGGTGAAAGAATTAGATTCCTTTAGTCCATGAAATATTAACAAAGTACATCTGCATATTAAATACAGTGAACTAAAACTAAATTTTGACAACCTTTCTTCTCTGTTAGGTATCTCAAACTGACTAACTAGCAAATGATTTCAGACATTTTTGAGTAACATCAACACAACAGCTCAGATGGCTCCATCCTAAACTGATAATCCTTAAAAAGTCAGTAGTTAGTAATAAAAAGGGTTAACATAACTAGTTAAAACTCTGTCATATTTGATATTGTTTAAAGAGATGTTTAAGCTTGAAACTACAATTCTGACCAGCATCTTGCTTAATTCAGTGCAGAAGAATGTAAGCCACTTCAGTATCACTAGCATTTGATTTTTAAGATGTTTTTCATGTCCTGGAAGAATATAACATTCTGTTACATCAGTTCACTGGAAAGCTAAAAAGAATCAAGAGGAAAGAAAATCAGATTTCAACTGACTAAAATACCACTGGACTGTAAGGAAGGTAGGGCTACACAATGAGAGGTCCAAATTATGCAAGCCTTGTTAAAAGAAGCTTCACTAGAGCCAATGAGAGATTTTTAGGAGTCAGGGCATATTTTAAAAACTGAAAAAGATCCACTGTGTGTAAAAGTGTTTCTTAGTACTGCTGAACCACATCACCAGGTGCAGAGGTACTTTCTACACAGTATAATGAAAACCCAACCAAATGGATTAGAACTTGTCCACATCCTTTTTATCAATCAGAACTCTTCTTCAAGTCTCCTGAATACCCATTATTTAAGTGTTTAAAGAGGGATAGAGAATATATATTGGCTATTCCTTGTATTAAGTGCATTTTGTGGTTAGGCCTAAATAACAAGAGGAACATCCACAAGTTTTTTCATCTTGTTCTCTAATAGTTCACCCCTCTCTGCACTTTCTTCCTTAGCATAGCTATGTATTCATACAACAGACTTCCGTTAAATCCCTTCATTATAGCTGCTCATTTTACAAATGGATAATTTGAGACAAGCTGAATACAATATCTGAACATGCACTGACAAACGGTCATGGAGTTAACTCTACATCTATCTGTGTTCATGTCAGGGGGACAGCAGGCACACCAGCCCAAAAAAGAGGGGGGATGGGGATGTCAACAGCTTATGGACTGTTTAGGCCTGGTTTTGTGACTTAATGGGGCAGGGGGACCCATGGACCCATGCCCTGAGAAAGGGGAAAGGGGAAAAGGGAGAAGGGTAGGGAGATAGGATATGGACCCATAAATAAAACAGCAGCAGTGATCTGAGTTTTAAAGTTAGTTTACTAAATATGATGTTGGGATGCAAAATAACACAATACAGTATAATTGAAATTGAGGCTAATAAATTAAATGAGGGAGACATTATCCTAGTAAGACAAAATATAAAAAAAAATAGTAATAAAAAACCAAAACAACAGGGAAGGGAAACACAAGCCAATACGGTTCACTTGGTTTCTGAAACAGATATATTTAAATACGCTTTCATTTAAAATCCAGTATACAGTACACTAACGTGACAAGTATTTGTAAAATCTGTATGAAAGATAATTAATGAATGGTGTAGAACAATTTGTTGTCTCAGTGATGGGCAAGCTAAAGGAAAATTATGAAGGTAGTCTCTGATCAGCAAAGACAAGTGTCCCTCCAAGACACTTAGCCTGTACACGTACTGTAATACTTATAAAGCATTGAAAAAACACACCTGTAATCAGAGAGTTTCTTTCATAACAAATAAAACATCAATGCTGGTTTGTCTTACAACAAGGTCACATGAATGAATTAACTTTTTGTTCTATTCATTTATATCTGCCACTGAAATTGTAAAAGAGAATAATTTAACTCCATATTTGCCCTATGACATGTTAGGATAAAAGTGACAGCCAAAGGAAACTAACATTAAAAAACCAATAACAGTATTCAAAGTTCACAAAGGAGGTTAGTAACTGATGGGAATCCCTAAGTAATTTTGAAAATGTAGTGACCTTTTACTTCACCTGAAATAAAATGTACGGATGCAATTATCTGCGTTTTTACAACTGTTACGTAGTAAATGTTCCCAAGTATTTCCAGTGTTCATCCCAATGACATCATCAAAAAACACACACAAACTTTAACAGAAGTTCCATATTTCAAAATCCATTAATTAAAAAAATAAAATAAAATAATGAACTACATTTCAAAGTTATTCAATGAAGCATTTGTATATGTAAGTGTTGTTTGAAGCCATATCTCCTTCTTAATGAAAATTTCAATGACATGCAGAATTAGGATTAGAACTGGGTTTAAAAATGTGCTATATTTTTTGGTTGCTGGAACTGCTGATCTGTATTGGTTATTTATTTATTGCATAATGGTATATGTTTTTCACCTGAAGCACTCCTGTGCAAAAGTTCTGAGATTTCTGTTTGTATTTTCTTGGAGAAATTGACTAACTGCTTCAACATTTTGGTCAAATATGAAGAAATCAAATTAATATGGTGTTTCACATTTGTGTTTTCACTTATTAAAATGATTTATATATTATATATATTATCATAATGTTTAGAAGTTTTAGAAGAGGATAAATAAACAGCAAATTGCTTTAAAATTCAGTAAAGTAATGAAGATTGCACAGCTTGCTTCATGGAGTGTTACATGAAATCATGACAATAAAAACCAATGTGCTACGGTATGCAGATCTCAACTGAACTTACCTAAACCAACTTATTTCTGGCAGAGGAGATCCAGTGGCTCTGCAGAACAAAGTTACTGCTTCCCCTCGATCTGCAGTGGCATTAAAGGATTTCTGTAGCAGGGTAATTGCAGGGGGAACTGGAAAATATAATATTATTTCCTATTAATGTAAAATACAAGATTCTTTGTGTTCTGGAAGAAATTTGAAGCACAGGATTCTTTGCTAAAATATTTCTCTATTTTTCATAAACAGACAATGACAGACTTCTAATATTATCAGGGCATTTATAACTTCTTTGCATTAGGATAAACTCAAAATATGTCTTGTTTGGTAGCTGCCAATTTTCTTACAGAGCATTATAGCTGAATGAAGTCAAATCTAGCCGTTACGTACATACTCTACCATACAGAAGTTATGACTATAGGTAATCTAATTATTTTAAACGAAAATATGTCTCATTCCCTTTCGTTCAACTACACAGCAGACATACAACTATGGACTGATATCAGACACTGCTTTAAAAAAATGTGTCAATATGTAGCGTTATCACAGAATAACAGAATCTACTAAACATATTTAATTATGTTCACTGAATTTCCTGGGCAGGAGTATCACCAGCTTAAAGAACACAAAATGTGACAGACACAATGGACATAATCTATTTTAGGAATTACAAACCATTTTGGTAATTGTGTTCTGTGGATGACATATTTTGTCTGTCCTTTATAAGATAAATTCATTAATAAAATTAAAACCATTCGCAGAGAACCTCTGCCCAACAGAAAAAATAACAATAATATTAAAGACCAGACTGCTCACAGGATGCTTTTAAAATCTCTGCTCCTATGGTATTTTAAGACACTTGTCCTTACTATGTTTCCATTAAACTCTCAAGTAAATAAACAACAACAACAAAAAAAAACAATAATCACAGCAAACTGGAAGGAAGATACATGAAAAGTAAATGAGAGGAAGAAACAATACAAAAAATATAGCTTTCTGCTAGCAAGAATACCTTATTATTAGAATAGCTCAGTTATCCTTTTTAATTTTCATTTTCAGTAGCAAACAGAAGGCAGTCCCAATGAAATTGTCTATGGCTTACCATTGCAACTCCACGTTTTTCTAGCTGTTGAGAATCAGATTCTGTTGTTTTAAACAATACAAATATTTGAGCTTTAGTTTAAGTTTCTGAACTTTAAACATATGAAATTATTAAAACAGTGACCGAGAATCACTGACGATCAGTAAGTAAATGTTTTTATGTACTTCTGACTCTTTGTCATGGTGCGCTGAAATTTACGTATTACACAGATCAGTCCTTTCCTACTTGAAATTGCAATACACAGCATGTAAAACTCCTTCTGTTGTGCTGTAATAATTTGTCCATCTTGCATTTCTAAGTGTCGCACAGAAAACATTTCATACATCTTAGACACTTTGCAGCGCGTTCTAACATTTTGACCTGAAAATAGGGTTAGTGACATGAGATGATGAATCAGTCCTTCCCCAACAGTAGCAGGTTCTTCTCTACTCATAACTAAGAACTACAGGACCATGACTCAATTCAGCAAATTACTTTAGTGTTTCAGTCTTCCCAGAGACACTATGATGACAATTAAATCAAATATCAGTTTTCTTATAGCTCTTTCTGGGAAGTGAAGTCTGTTTATCTAGATTCTGTACTTTTATGCACATAGGATCCAACTAAAGAATGAACCTAAAAGAGGAAAAGCCAAATGGATTTGGATATAATAAGCAAGATACCAGTAAGTCTCTCACATTTCTAACATAAAGTGAAATGGTAAAGTCCAGACACATTTAAGGCCAATTCACTGATTGCATTCTTTATCTTTTCACCAAAAAACACTACTATTTTTTGTTTCTTTCTGATTTTAATATTAATATTAAAGTCATTTGTGGTCAGGCTAAATGCACTCAGTTTTACCTCCGAAAAGCCATTTATTCCTATATAAATTAAGTGGAAAATAGCTCTTAATTGATACCACTTTATACGAGCAATGTTAGAATCTCTCAGTTGGAAACCTCTTCTCCTCACAACACTACAGAACTAGCATTCTTGTCCAGAGTAATAAATACAAAAAAGGGAAAGAAATTTGTGAATATAAGCTACCAATAGAAGATGTGAAGTCGGACCACAGTTTGAAATCTGATGTTTCAGGTTTCACCCTCCCTCAACTCAATGGCATATATCACATAGAAGTGAAAGGTGTTCAAAATATATACCTGTATACACACATACAAATAGTAGCAGAATAAAATCTCAATCAACATTTTAAATATTATCAAGTGTTGGAACTGTTGGAATATACTCAGGAGTCAAAGGGTAATTTGCTTAAAAAATTGTTGAAGGGACTTCACTGTGTGGGACACATACTGTTATATTCTACCACAACACACAAGTTCATCACCCATTTGCTTGTCATTGTCTACATGCTGTCTACGAAATCCTGAAGCGTTCTCTTTCAAATATTGCTGCTTGAATACATGAATTAAGTAATGTTTGCCAGAATGCAATTAACCGAAAACTCAACTTATATAATAACTTCAGTAAACAGAGGTGTGCAGAGGACCAATTAAGGACAAAGCATTTAAAACTCAATGAAAAACGCAATGAAAACAGCTTCATTGAAACACTGACATTAAACAGAATGTATGGATAAAAAATGTCCTTTATGATCTGTGCCCTTTCTAGACAATATATGAAGAGACATTTATTTTTCAACAGGTCAACCCTGAATTTATGAGAGGTTGAACTGAATTTGTCTACATCTTTTCATATTCCTTGGGAGAGTTTTATAAGAAACTAATAAAATCTTATATTCCAATTATCAGATAACTCATTTTATTCTACATTAAAAATAAAATGTTGAAGATCTATATGTAATACTTCTTAATAAAATATATTCATGACTTTTGGGATGGTTTTAAACTGAAGTGATTAATAAAATACATACAGTGAAGTAAAGCCAAATAACTATGAAAAATCAAAAGGTTTTTAACAGCAAGTAACATTAGCATTGAAAAATACACTGACGTAAATAACTACACACTGAAAGATGAAACTCAGGTTTCAGTGATTGTTAGTATTCTTTAAATGATTATAAACAATTGAGCTTCTGCATAATCATCTACTCTGATACTAAGAACTGCAATGAATACTACTTAAATACTGCCTCATTTTTTTTAAATAGCAAGTGATTACCTTTATAGGAAAACAATTCTGAACAAACATGAAAGCTGTATTAACCAATTCAATTAGGACTGTTAGAAGCTGATATGTTTTAAAATTAAGGCTATGGCAATCAGCTAAATTAAGAAGTCAATTCAGAAACTTTTACTCCTTACCATTCACAATAACAATGATATCCCGAAAGTCAATCTCTCCTCTGGCTTCCACTCTTCCTTCACATCGGTATACTCCTTCATCACTTTTATTGATGCTAAGAATTTGGAGATTATTGTTTGCTAATATTGCGAATCGATCTAGAAAGTGATGGAAAAGATTAAGTGGTGTTACCTGTCATTTCCTCACAACACAAAACAAACACAGCATTTATATTCCAAAACAGCTAAGAGTTGGTTCACAAAACATACGTATTTACATCTTCATAATAAATAAATAAATAAATAAATAAATAATAATGCTATATGAGTTCAGTTTCATTACCATAAACTTTATCAGAAAGTGAAGACAGAAATGTAAAAAGAAAATTTAATTCTTCAGCTGTACAGGTTTACAGGACACTGATGGCCTCAATGTGCTTACATTAATTATGTCTAGTTTATTAAAGCCATGCATGAATATCAGTGCCACTACACATGCTACCACAAATAAATGAAATCATTTTTTTCTTTCCTATTGCTATGCAATTCCCAGAGAACTGTGCTTCAATATGTATTGAAAAGTTGAAGTCTAGTCTCCTTTTTTAACTTTGGTAAACTTTCTGCTAACGTTTATTGTTAATATGTGAGATGAAAGAAACAGAGAACATTTCTTTAAAATGTTGAAACATTGAGGGTTCATTTATCAACAGAAAAAAAGAATGGTGAATGTTGACTGCATACTTTTTCAACTTTTGACAAAGAATAATAAACTGGATACAGTAGAATCATAGAACTTTCAAATTTGGAAGTGACCTTTAAAAGGCCATCTAGTCCAGCTTCCCTGCAATGAACAGGGACATTCACAAGCTAGATCATGCTGCTCAGAACCTCGTCCAGCCTGTCCTTGAAAGTCTCCGGGGACAGGTCCATCAACCACATCTCTGAGCAACCTGTGCCGGTGTATCTCACTACTCTCACTATACCTCACTACTCTCACTGTAAAGACTTCTCCCTCATATTCAATCTAAATGTCCCCTGTTTTAGTTTGAAATTATTTCTCCCAGTCCTATCATCAAAGACCCTGCTAAAGAAAGAGACTGTGTCCCTTTCTTTCCTGTAGCTCCCCTTTAGATACTGAAAAGCCGCTATCAGGTCACCTTGCAGCCTTCTCTTCTCCAGGTTGAACAGACCCAACTCTTTCAGCCTGTCCTCATAGGATCGGTGTGACATCTCTAGTGGCCCTCTTCTGGATGCACCCCAACAGGTCCATACCTCTTCTGCACTGAGGACATCACATCTGGAAGCAGTATTCCCAGTGAGGCCTCACCAGAGCATAGTAAAGGGGCAAGATCACCTCCCTTGATCTGCTGGTCATGCTTCTTTTGATACAGCCCAGGATACAGCTGGCTTTCTGGCCTGTGAGGGCACATGGTCAGCTCATGTCTGGTTTTCCAGCCACTAGTACTCCCATGTGTTTTCTGACTTTTAAAAGGTTTGTGCTCAAAACTCTCATCTCTCAGCTTGAATTGATAGTTTGGGTTGCCTCGTTTCAGATGCAAACCTTGCACTTGGCTTTGTTGAATCTCATGAGTTTCTTTCTCCTGGGCTCAATGCTTAAGCCTGTCTAGGACACTCTGAATGGCATCCCATCACTCGGGTGTGTCAACTGCCCATGGTGAAGCCATGCTGGTTCCTTGTATCACTTTCCTCTCTTCCACATGTCTTAGCATAGTTTCCTGGAGGATCTGTTCCATGATATTTCCAAGCACAGAGGTGAAACTGACAAGTTACAGTTCCCTGGATCATCCTTTTATCCTTCTTAAAAATGGGTGTGATATTGCCCATTCTTCCAGCCACCAGGGAACTGACTTGACTGCCACAACTTTTCAATTATCATTGAGAGTGGCTTGCTGACTACATCAGCCAATTCCCTCAGGACTCTTAGATGCATCTCACTGGGACCCAAAGATTTGCAGATGTTCAGTTCAGGTTCCTCAGGTAGTCACAAATCTGATCTTTGCTAACAGGATGGACATTTATGGCCCTCATTCCAATCCAATTCTTTGAGTGCTGGTTGATGAGCTGCTGTCAGAGAAGACCGAGGCAAAAAAAATTGTTGAGTACTTTGAATGAGTCTTCTCCTTATCTGTTGTTACCAGTTTGCCTGTGTCACTCACTAGAGGAGGTTCAGACCCCTGGACTTTCCTTTTCTGGCAGTGGTACCTGTAGAAGCCTTTCTTATTCTTCTTGGCTCTCCTTGCCAAATGTAGTTCAAGCTGGACCTTGGTTTTCCTGACCCTGTCCCTACACAGCCTAGCAGCTAATAGGAAATACTCTCATAAGTAAAGAAGGTATTATAAAACAACAGCATTTTATTCTATGTCACAAAAGATATGAATTTTGCAGCATGGACTTTAGATTACTTCATTTTTGCAAAAGCAGTGCAACAAGCCTATCTACCTCAGAGTAATATGAAAGTGTACCAGTGTCCATACAGTGTTTGCTTGGTACATCCTAGACTCTGAGAAAGCATCACAGCTTTGCTAGCATGGAGAATTTTATCTGAGTATGTTTTGAAAACATGTTCAGCTCCTACATGCGCGCAGCCCAGAAGGGGTTCCTGCAGAATAGTTCCAAATAATCTTTTGGGCATTTGGACCTTCATGTTATACCTAGAGAAAATTTCCAATTTGAGAAAAAGAAGGAAGGATACTATAGCATTTGGATTCTTACAGATCACATCACCTGGTTAAATTCCACTTAACCGATGTGCTAATAAAAATACACTCCCCATTGTAATGTAATTTTCTTTAACAACATTTTAATGTGAGTTAAAATGTATAACTTAAAGAGTTACCAAAATACTAACTGTCAGCAAGAGTTGTTATTTCTTCATTCCGATACAGCCAGCTGACAATGGGAGCAGGTGAACTAGTAACACGGCAGACAACTTCTGCAACTTCTCCCTGTCTGAACTCTTGTGGAGATATTATGTCCCGAAAAGTTAGCTTTTCTAAAAAGGAAGAAAACAGAATACCATTAGTACTTTCCAGTTCACTTAGTACTGAAGTTAAATGTGATATCAAATTAGATATAGTTAACTATTAAGACTTCCTCTTGTGCACAATACAGAATTATTTCCATAATACATTTTTCTCAGATAAAACTCAAAATGGTCTTGAAGACAGAACATTCCTTCCATCTCTAGGAATGATTTTACAATTGTTTGGCATTATGACAACATCTGTTTTATTTATATAAACTGAGCTTGTTTTATAAGTATGTTTTCATTGTTTTCAATGTTCCAGAACCCAGTTTTGAAACTCTAGTTTTTCAGAGAATAGTCCTTTTTACTCTCTTCTGTGTTTTATTCCTCATGATCTTATTACTGAATAAATTCCTCATGTTCTCATTTCATTTAAATGTCCAGTGAAACCACTTAGAAAAGTCTTATTAGAAAGATGGAACTATAGTCTCATTGACTATGACTAATTATCAGCTAAATAAGTTAAAAAAAAATGGGAAACTATATGGGAGAAGTTTCTATCACTGTCACAAGAATTTGTAGGTTTTTTTAGTAAGCACTAAAATTCTGGAGGATCATGATCAGCATTTTCTTTTTCTGGTTCCAAACAATCATACTTAATATTTAATTTCATTAGTGAGTTGAAAAAGTTCAGTATTATGGGAATTCAGCAGAAGAAATTCAAGACAGCATTAAATCACAGCCTCATCCAAGATCTAATGCAGAAAATAAATGCAAAAGAATTCTGCAAGAACTTCTTGCATGTAAAAGAAACAAGTTGACTTACGTTCCCTAGAATCAAACACTGCCAATTAAATTCAAGAGGATACTCTGGAAAATGTAAGTCGGAGAATGCAATTCTTTCTGCGCTGACATGAGTGTAGGCTCAAATAATCCACACGGTTCCCACAATAGAGTGAGCAAGCTTTTGTTACACGCATCTTGCCCACTTTCATAAAGTATTTGTTTAAAATACTTGAAATATTTGACTACGCTTCCACCTCTGAAGAAAAACTCCCACCAAGTTACACAGTACATCCGTCTTCTTCCTTATAATACATTACAAATACGAACAATTACACTTTTATATGTTAGTTTCCATAAACCTTTCAATTTCTTGCATAGGTCTTTGGGCTTGTCTATCCTCAGAATTATTAAAATTACCACATGCAAGTACTTCAAAAGATTTCAGCGATGCTCAGCACCCTGCTAATGGAGTGACTGACAGCTTTAAGCATAATAATGAATTCCACAGAACTAGCAATCGTTTGAATTGTCAGCTTTCAAGCCATCATGTAATTCCTTGTAACTGCTATCATCATTCTGATGGTTGTTTTATCAATAGCTTTTCTTTTTGAATTGCATATCTTTTGTTATCTGAGTTATCTGTACCTTTCCGAAGCAGTGCTTTATGATTCCACTCATTATCTTCTGTCTCAAGGCAATTCCTTAACATTTAATCCAACCACAAATGTATTTTTATGAAGGACTACTCTCTGACGAAGTTACTGAAGAATTCAGCTGAAAGGATGTCAGCAAATGTCCCCTCCTTTCACCCAGATATCCCTTAGCTTATATCTTTGTAGTGTGTTTATTTAATACATAGCTTTTAGTCATTTTGACTGATCTAAAGAATACAGTATATTGCAAATGTAAGTAAATTCAAAGAATACCAAATGCTCAAAGAATCTCTAGCCACAATAGAATGTAATTGCTTTTCAAATATATTCAATTAGTTGTTAGCAACTGAAATGTATTTTAGTTGTTTATTATATTAAACTTCAGTGCTTTATACCAAGATTCCGATACAAGAATACAAGAAGACTGACATAAAACTAACAAATTAAACTTCACTTAATATACTTTACCCTTCTTATATCTTTATTTACATGCATACTTATAATAGGTTGTGTATATATTTGTACTTAACAAGTAAGGTTGATCAAACTTTTTTTTTCTAATAGTCCTTCGTAGTCCTTCTTTTCGATGAGGAACATACAGTGCACCCCACAGAGATTGTATTTTGAGGGACAAACAGAAAGTAATCAGCAATATTACGAAGTCATCTTCAACTGTGAGCTAAACTTTAGGAGACACAATTATTCGGACGATACACTCAAGAGTCTGGGACAATATTTTGATAGGGTTTGCTTTCTCATTAGCAGTGACTTTCAAAACATTGTTTTTTTATTTGATATTACTATACTTACGATAAATTTCCAAAACAACAGTAGCTTCTTGAGTCTGTCCTTTAGCATCTGTTGCTTGACATCGATATATACCAGCATCTTCTATATCTGCATTATAAATGATTAGACGGGATCGAACACCTTCCTTCTGAACAACCACTCTTTGACTAGAAACAATTTTCTCTCCTTGTGGGTTGTACCAATCTATGTTGTCTGGCTCACCAATGGCTGCAAAATAAATAAAAAAATAACTAATATCCAACATTAGAAGTTCAATGAGACATTAAGTAATGCATATACACAATCTCTGTGCAATGTAATAGACTCCTGAATTGTGAGGAGTTCTGAGAAATTCTGTAGAAAGATAAGAAAGGTAAAAATGCAGACAAAGGTGTGATTGTTGAGACAGGTTAATTAGTAGCTCCAGAATTTGAGAAGAAAAAATAAACACAAAAATATATAAAATTTGAAATGAAAGGAAATCTGGTCAGCAATCATTTTGTCTTACAAAATTGGTCACATGTCATTCTCAATGAACGTTCACAAATCAGCAATATTAAGATTCATTTCTGGCAACAGCAAAAGCAAACTCTTTTTTTCTAACTTACTTCTGTCACTACAGAAAAGACTCTTCAGGTAGAGAGGATACAGCAGATTAGCCTATTAGCTTACCAAATCATTAGTTTAAACAAGTATTTTAACAAAATAAAAACCATGGTGGACATAAATTACCTATACCAACACAGACACATTTCAAACTAAGTAATATGGTTTGTTGGAATCTGAAATCAATAGTTTCTAGACTGCAAGCGTGAAACCAGTGAAGATGTATTTATCACAGTTCTCTCAAGTCAATATGAATATATAAAAATATGCAAGTTTAAGTTAATATTGTGAATAGATTAGTACACTTTCAAATTACGCATAAGGTTGAAAATCTAAGAAAATAAATAATCTCAAAATGACATGAATACGCACCTGTACATGTGAAGAATTTGGATTCACCCACACTGAGTTCGACTTTGCTAAGAGAAATTGAAACCTGAAGTAGAGCTGAAAAATAAAAAGTATTTTGTGAGCACATTTTCATTCATATGTTTGAATTTTATATTTTGTATTTTCTTATTCTATACAGTGTACTATTACTATATAAGCTGTATATCAGCATTGTATCTTCTGGAGTATATGGAATACACAGTCTCTCTAAGCTTGCAGACAAAGCCAATTCCCATAAACTCACAACAAGCAGACAGGTAGGTTTGTTAAGAATCTAGTTCGATGGTTGGGCTTAGAAGGCAGCAGTTAATGGGTCATCCTCTACACTGAGGGTAGTAACAAGTAGAATACCACACGGTCCTGTCTGGGATCTTTCCAAATGTAACACCTTTAAAAATAACCTGGATGAGGTCATTGGAAGAATGCATCTGTAGGAACACCATGATATTCAGCAAGGATAAAGTTAAGTGAGGGCTGACACGGTGGGTGTAGCTAGGTACTCAATGAATGAGGAGAGGCTTGGGGGACTTCTTTAAACTGAAAAGAGAGCTACAGGGGAACTGAACTGTCATCTTCTCATGCCTGTGGGAAGTTATTAAAAAGATGGATGAAGGGCATCTGAAAAATTGAAATAAGAGAAGTTCAGGCTGGACATAAGCAGAAACTTCTTCACAGTGTATTGGAGCAGGTTGCCCAAAGATTGTGCAGTCTCAGTTCTTGAAATTTTCAAGAGCTTACTGGGTAAAGCCTTGCACAATCTGGTCTCTAACTGTGCTATGAGAAGGTTGTTCGACTACAGAACTGCTGAGGTACCTTCAAACCTGAATTATCTTATGATTCTATAACCCAGTGAATATGTCTCCAACACAGTCAGTATCATTAGTGAAACAGTTTTTAAATGCAAAATAACTACACGATCTTCAGAAATAACTATTCCAATATTGTCATTATCCTAAGTAGCTGTAGCTCTTCAACATTTGTTATCTTACAGAATTGGTCAATAGAAGTTCATGAACCAGTGGATAAAAAGGTCATGTTAATTTCAAGTTCTTATCAACACATACAAAAGTAAACAGAAAAAGACACAGTAAATTTTAGTTTAGTACTGTACACAGTAGAGAAGTGGGATTTGCATGAGATTTAGAAGAAAAAAGTACTGTTTCAAGACCATGGGGTTTGGAGTCTTGAACCACAAACTTATTCAGTGCTGGAATTATGGTGGAAATATTTTACCATTCTGAAAACCACAACATAAAAGTGAATGTTAATAACTGCATTCATTGTATACCGAATACCCTCACCTCTCTAGATTCCTTTTCATTAACTGGTATAAAGGACCATCAGAACAAACTTCCCTGCAAGTAGGAACTATTAGAATCTAAATTAAACTTTCTGAATGCCAGAATTTCTCTATGAATATCTTAGAACTTACAAACTTGCTAGAAAAATCACTGTTTTGTTCTGTTGATAGTAAATAGTAAAGAACAGATGAGCAAAGAAAGAAATATTGTCTAAGTAGTACATCAAGAATATTTATATGGAGATTAATACAATTAAAACTATCATGAAATACATTTGCTATTTACTGAAGCACCCACATATAATCAGCCTGAATATACATTTTAAACTATGTAAATGCCACAGATGAAGAAATATGTAACATACAGAAATTAAGAAACTGTGATAAGAAGCAAAAAACAAAGTTAGAAAATATTTTTCCTTTGTCTGTGTGATGCATATTTGACACTACAAGATAATTTTGGCAAACAGATGAACAGTAGAAAATTATTAGCATAAGTGCAGTTATAAACACTGTGAAGACATGCTAGCTGAATCTGTGAAACAAAAAGAAAATCACATTTTCTGTACATGCTACATTAGTATTTACAAAATAAAAGACCATCTGTCCAATTTTTTCAGACTCATCCTTTTACTAGCTCTGCTTCACGTAAATAGAAAAATATTGCTTTATGCAAATAAGAACGAAAAATATTGCCCAAGTGGTTAATCTAGCAATCTGTGCATATTAAGTAATCAGGCAAATAGAACAGTGCTCCTCTAGGAGAAGGCTCACTCATTAGTTTCTTCAAGTAGGACATGCAATTAAAAGTAAATATTGCACAGAGGCAACATATCCCAAAAGTTTTTGAATGCACTTGAAGAATTACACGGGTGCATTAGGTTACTGTAAGCTCTGATGAAGATGGTATGTGCTGTGCATACTATTCATGTTAATGCTGCATGCTAACAGCTAATGAATAAGCATAAAAAGGAGTAGTTTGTACCAGACTGGTTGGAACATCTTTGAATACACAAATGAATCTTTATTTTATCAGGTCACTGAAGCTGTTCCAAGAATTCAAGTCAGTAGAGGCTGTGTCTAGCTATGTTAAAACAAACCCAGAAATGAATAGCAGCTTCTGACTGTATCTGACAAAGTACTGCCTCTTCCCATACTTCAAGAATATTACAAAACTAGCAAAAAGTAAAATATTAGAAATAAAAAGAAGGGAAAAAAAAATACAAAAAAAGGCAATGCATTACTTGAAGATCACTTGATCCCTTCATGTAGAACACTGTGGAGCATAATGCTCCTGTAGTATTTCCTGTTCTGGGAAAAAGTGAACTTGGTGAGAGCTTCATTTAAGTCTTTAGTACACATGTAATTTTACATGAAAATAAAGCACTGTGAGCAGTAGGTGATATAAGCAATCCCTTCCACTCTGTTTGTAGTCATTACAAAAGAATTATTATCTTTGCTAAGAGGATTCTGTCAAATTATTTCCTAATGAGTTTAAAAATCACTTAGGAATATAAGTAAGAATAGTAACAAGGGGTCCATTTGTTCAGCTAAATATGGAGACAGTTGACTCTATTCATAAGATTTAATGTTTAGTAGACTATTTGATTTCAGAGCCATTTACACTAGCATACTTCACATTTCAGAACTACCACCACCAATCTGTCATAGCTGTCTACACAGATGAATTCTGAATACAAAAGTGGTGAGCTGTCATCAGTGTGAGCTCAATGTCATTAACAAATGTACTTCTAGTGCCACATAACAATATATTAAAACACATAAAAAGTGTACATTATAGAAATCTATATTCAAAGCATATATGTATAATACATGCCACATTAAAAAGGAAAAAGAGCCAGTATTTGGATAACATTTGAAAAATGTTGGTAAAAGCCGTACTCCAACTAGTTCTTGGGAGTTCTTAAGAAGAAGAATAATAGAAACAAAACTAAAAATGAAACACTTCCAAAATCCTGAAAGCTTCCAAATCATTCAGTTCTACTTAAAAGTATGACACAATGCAAATAAAACAATCAAGCAAACAAAAACAACCAACCATGGCAAACAAAAGAACTACATATTCTGCCCATTTTCTTCACTGTAAACTTACTACAACATAACTAGCAGTTTATGCTAAATTGATAGATCTGAATACTTTTTCAAAGCTATTTTTGAGAAATGAGACAGAGCTCCACTGTAGAGAGGTCTTCTAAACCTGTTGGGTTGCTGATGTACTGGAAGGTGGAGTAACAAGAAAAGGAAACATGCATGAAAACAAAACAAGGCACTGCTGGGGATCAAGCCACATCCAAGGAGAGGAGTGATAGGTACAGAAGCTAATATACATGTGTTTGGTAGTGACCTCTTGGACAAAAAAGATGATTGCAAGATACAGCTGAGAGGAAAGTAAAGATCCTAATTAGAGAGCTTGAGTTCTCTAGCTGTAATTACGAGCTAGTATATTGGTATGCTTTGACTTCAAGTAGTACGTAAACTTCCTTGAGTGATACATTTCTGTTTTCAGTAAAGGATTACAGTATCATTTAATGTTAAACATGCTTGGAAAACACCTTACTCTGAAGCATGAAATATTTTTAATTGGTACCCAACTCATATAACAACCATTCACCCTGTTAATCTTCTTTCCATTTGCTATACTAGCTTCCAAAAGTATTTTGTTTAAACCCACTGATTCCAGATAATAATGAATGGGTTTTGCATGTACATTACACTAACATAATCCTCTCAGAAACTGATTCCCTCTTAAAATTACAGTATTTTCAAGTTTTGATTTATTTTGAAACATCAAAAAAGGTGCTATTTGTTTTGGGTTTTTTTCCTACATACTTGACTCTTGTGGGTAGCCTGAATTCAAATAAGGAAATAGAAAAGTATTAACAGTTCAAGGGCGTTCTGTATTTAGAACAAATGTTCTTTTATATTCATTTTACTTTTTTATTGAACAAAAAAAAAATAATCAATTAACTTATTTTAATTAGTAATTCAGCAAAGTCAGAACTATAAAAATGTTAAGAATTCTACACAGTTACAGTTTGGTATGAGAAAGTCTGATTTGAGTTGTTCCTGTGAAAAAACAAACAATTAGGAAGCATAACCCTCTGCATAAAGAATTCCACTAAAGCAACCATTTCAAAACAGAGCTAAAACTCCTTTAAGCTGTTTTGTTCTTGAAAGACCAAACAGCCCAAACAGAAATAATACTGAGAGATAATCTTAAGTCATGTAATGTGATATATATAGGAAGAGAACACAGTCATATATCAAACAAAAGAGGACTACTGAAGTTAAAAGTATCATTAAAATTGTCTTAAAGGACACACACAGAAATGATATAAAAACATGTTATTTTCATATGCAGTCACAACTCTTCTGTATCAGTGTATACTGTCTTTATGGAAGGGATCTGTTTGTCTGAGTAAAAGAAACGATGTTCTTGTATTTGTAAAGCCTGTGAGGGTTGTGGCGCTTGTAAGTATTTGTAATCCTTTGTGAATGACAGTAATGGTAAAGAAGTGACTGAGAGTACTGTGGGGTCAAGGGTGAAAATTTAACCTTAATCACCTATTAAAATTTAACTTCCTCAACATTCTGTCATTTTGAAATACTGCTGGAATTTTTTCCAATTTTTGTTTACCAGATGCATAAACTAGATAATGTGTTCTATGTGGACGCTATTCTGACACCTTATAAGCATTGTAACAATATATTCTCCGATTTTATTTTACTTTTAATTTATGACTGAACATACAGTAACTGGTCTAATGTTAAGCCTTTTATTTGATAATTCTGAACGCTTCTGGGAAAAGGAATCCATTTCAGCAGAAGTATCTGAAAGGTAAACTGTATCTAAAATCCCAATAGGCAAAAACATAAACTCGATGGACACTGGTTAGTTTTCAGCCTTGTGGTGGATGGGCTACTGCTAAATTGTTAATCATCATTCCTCTGCAATGACAGTACTGAGAGATGTTAGTTACACTTTAACTGCCTGTTAATTGTCTCACAATTAAGCACTTCGGACAAACTGGACTTTTCATTTCATTATAATAGTATTTATCTGCATGTATCAGTAGAAAACAGAATCCTGACTGTATCGTATGAGCAGCTTTTCCATACCATGAGAACAGCCTTTCACATACCTTGAGCAGATATAAGCTGAAGGACAGGAGGCTTGCATTAATATAAGCTCAAGAACAGAATGCAGAAAGGGTCGCAGAACTTACTGTGAAGTGAAGATAAGAAAGTAGAATAGGTTTCCTGTTGTTGGAGATAAGACAGCAAAACAGATGCCTCAGCTCAACTTAACATTGCTGGGAACCAGTTCAGGCTACCCCTCTTAAAAGGCTGGAAATCCACAGAGAGAATGATTACTAGCTTTCAACCCACGACCACCAGAGACCCCCACCACAATGTTAGGACACACGCCCAAAATGGTGGGACAGTATGTTAATTGTTTCTTGGAATTTCTGCCCATGTCCTTGGAATGTAATGAATACACATACACTGTATCTTTAAATATGTAGTCGATTCTCTCTTTGGTGTGCATGTTTGGTGAAGCAATCCCCCATGCATCCAGCACTGTAATAAAGGGAATACCTGCTTGACATAACTAATTGGTGTGACAAGTTACTTCTATGGCTTTCTTGGCTTCGTGATACAAAGTTCTAAGGTATTACTTGAGGTGTCATTTTCCCTGATGAGAAGAGCTAGAAGTCACATGAAGGTCAAACTGCTTTGAGGGGCATAACAGAGGTTGTAGGGGTGAACTGCATGATGCAAGAAATCCAGTACTTTGCGACAATGGCATAAATACTGAAGCTTGATAATCTTCTACTGATAATCTAATAAGGATTAACAGTATTTCAGAAAAACATTCTTTCATCATGAAGTCTTACCTTGAATGGTGAAATCCAATCTAAACATGAAATTAGAACTAAGAAATGTCTCTCCAAGAAGGGCTTGGAAGTCACTGCTATGCAAGTGTGACTGCTAGAGATACTGCACCTTATCTGTGCAGAAGTAGAATGAGTTTGACTCTATAGCTGTTAATATTGTAGTTCTCTAGAAAGATAATACACTTTTATGCACAGAAGCTCCATAATAGTGAATACTCCCAGTCCCGCTTTTAACAAATACACAAAAGCTTCTACTTTAAGAACTGTCTTGCAGCCTCAGAACCTCAATCAATATATTGAAAGGACATACATATTGAAGTGTAGCAAAGACAATCTATGTAAAGGAATAATTCAACTACCTCACAAATAAGTATTTCTGTTCTTCATAAACCCAGCCACGTACACAAACTACCACACTACATTTGGTATGTTTTAACTGAGCCACAAAACGTGATTGTTTCTTTATCTATCTCAAAAAAAAAAAAAAAAAGACAGAAATATAAGAATCAGTTAGGCCTGAAGGGACCTCTGTAGGTTCTCTCATACTAGACATAAGAATTAAAATATTTCTCTCATTTCATCAACGTACTTAGGACTTGTTAAAAAACATTCAACAGATACCACTAAAAGTACGTTGCAGAAATTGTGCTTATTTGTTAATACAAGGTAAAATCTAGCAAACAACTCTCTATGTTAAGTGAATTTTCTACTGGTCATATAATTTTTAGTCTATGATCCATATTTCCACAATGACAACATGGAGTTAAAAACACTGTTCAAGAATCTCTGGTGCTGAACTCCTGAAGTCCATGCTATACCTGTTTCAGAAGTATATTTTGGACTAGCAGTTAATCCTGTGAAATGAAGTGTCTTCAGTGGGTTAGAGTTCTTCAGCTGCCATTTCACAAATATGTATTTCAGTTCAGTTTCACTATAAAGAACTGTCTCGCTCCGATTTATAGGAGAGAGAGAAGGTTGTTTGATATATGTATACCTGGTGTGAGATTAGGAAACGATGGTTCAAATGTTGGTCCAAACAGTTTATTACAAATCTTCATCAGCTAGATGGAGAAGTGGAGGATGGACGCTATTACTAATCAGGGTGATGGGGAAGGGAAGGTAGGTGATAGAAAAGATAGGAAAGAAGCAAGAATTGCATAAAGCAGGGATAGACACCACCAGGATCCAGCAGTGGTCCCATCGTTCCAATGGTCCGAGGCAGAAGAGCAGGGGGGAAGAACAGCAGCAGCAAGGGCCAGCCTTGGGCAGCAAGCACATACCAGGAAGCAGCAGCAGGATCCAAAAGAAAGCAGCAGGTCTCAGGCAGCAGGCCCAGAGGGAGTCTATTAGCATGCAGTGATCAGCTCATGAGGGTTCTGATGACAGAACACCTAGAAGTGTCAAGGTCCAGGAGAAAGCAGACGGTCTCAGGTGGTAAGCCCAGTAGGAAGTCCATCAGCATGTAGGGATCAGTTCATAGGGGTCTGATGACAGAACACCTATCCTCACGGTTGTTGATCCCTCTTTTAGCCTCCTTTTTTCCTGCCTACATAACATCCCTGGGTGCTTGGGTAAGTGTCATGTGAGTACCTCCTGAGACGGCTATCTCCCTCGAGATGGGTCCATGCAAAAGAGTGTTCTCTGGCCATTGAACTGCGGTTTCTCTCTCTCTCTCTTTGCCCCAGGACTTGTCATCTGTGTCCCTCAGACAAAGGATTTCGCCACTCATGCCCAGGACTTGCTTGGACTTGTCATCAGCAAGCTTTGAGGCAATGGCATAAAAAATATAATCTCTTACAAGAACCCACTCTACTTGCTTTGAGATCACTCCACAGCGTGAGTCAAAACATGGTAGTAAGGATGGATATCCGGGAAACACAGTTCTAAAGCACACTGGTGACTGAAACTAAAAAAAACTAATGTAGATGACTTCTATAATTTAAGAATCAGTATTACAACTTCTTCACAGTGCAGTGATGGAGCACTGGCACAGGCTGCACAAAGAGGTGGTGGAGTCTCCTTCTCTGGAGACGTTCAAGACCCGCCTGGACGCCTACCTGTACAACCTGGGCTAGGGAGCTGCTATGGCAGGGTAGCTGGACTAGATGATCTCTAGAAGACCCTTCCAGCCCCCACAATTCTGTGATTCTGTGATAATCAGGAATTTGTTAAACTATTTTTCATCAACAAAGACAAGCTTTGTTTCAACTACCTTAACTAAACTGTTTTACTAGAAAAAAGAGAGATGCATCCAAAGTTTTTAATACCTTGGTGACAATTATCCATAACTACAAAATGTAAATATTAAGAAAAGACAAATTACAGACATTTTTATCACTGGGTATTGGAAGGATTATTAAAAAGAAAATCCACTGAAAATCTAGTTATTTTACCTAAAAAGAGGGATTGAATGTTAAGGTAGTATAAAAAATTACTGCTGCTCATACAGTTAAAGTATTCTCTTTGACTTATGGAAAAATGTCAGAACAGTCTCCTGAGCCCCATCTGGATTATAAAAACAGTCTCAGGCATAAATATTCTTTCTGCTTCGAAAAATTAGAAGTTCAAGGAAATGCTTGTAAATAACTGACACTGTCAGAGATCATAAGAAATCATGCCAGCTTTTCAAGCTCTTTCTTTTAACCCTTAAGCTCTTTGATCTTTAAGCGCTATTGTACGGGTACTAGCAAGTTCCCATTTTTAATTATCTTGAGTTAAGAAACTAATTTTCTCTCAAAGGATTACTTTGAAGGCTTTCTAATTGAGAACCAACAGGGTGGCAATTAACATGAAATTAGCAAGGCAAATTAATAGGCAAACAATCTATTGCAGCAGACAATCATAGGTTTTGAAAAATCAATCTTCTCATGAACTTTAAAACATCTCTATTAAGGCTGCTGTAACTCTACTGTTTAGATACTTACTGCTCAAGTTATAACTGGTTTCAGGATTACAGATGCTTTCTGTAAGCAAGCACAACTAAACTCTGAATTTCAGACTGAATAACAAAAAACAGGTCAGGTCAGGTCAGGTCAGACATCTAACTACCTAGTGCTACAGTTTCTAGAACAGTCAAACAAGACAATCTGAAGAATCAGCACAAGTTTTTCTTGAAGCTTTTTTTTTCATTTTTAGTACTTGTAGTTAGGTATCCAAAGGTCTATTTGTAGCATTCATTTCTAACAGCACCTGCAAAATACATTCCCTATTACAGCACATTCACTGTCTTCTAAGCCCCTAAAACTTTTCACTTATTCAAAAACTACTGAACATGAATTACATTATTTAATTATACTTTTCCAAAACAGATTTTCTTCTGCTCAGTTGGTGCCAGACCACTTCACTGAGCGTTTCTTTCTTCTGCTACTGTGAGTACAACATCATTCATTGCAGGGGAGTGTGACTAGATGGTCCTCAGGTGTCCCTTCCAACTCTATGGATTCTACAATTCCCTTTCACAATTTTTCCTGATATTACAAAATTCTACTATCAATCTTTTCTGTGTCTGAATGATAATGCTCAACCAGATTACTATAATTCATTACAGTTTCTCAAATGATGTATCATTAGACAGAATTATGGAGGAGGGGTAAAATGCAGTTCCAGTTCGCAGGTATCCTTGACAACTACACATTTTAACGATGGTATTTCACAAATAATAGATTTTTTTCTATATATTGTGGTATGCTGGAATATGCAAGTAATAAACAAAATTTGCATTTGTGTCAACTAACAAATAACACATTTCATTATAATTAATTATAGAATGAAATGCATATAAATAAGGATTCTGCTGCTACTTCCAAATCCCTGAACACAATTTGTAGCAAGTAACACTGTGCTGACTACTCAATTTTTTTGTGTACCACTATCAATATCCTTCCTCAAATACTATCATGCAACATTTTATATTAAAAAATCTGCTATTCTTGATTTTTTGGCTTATGGAATAAACATTCTGTCTTCCAACTCCTACCTCCAATAATGTTAGTTTCTCAGATTTTAACTTTTCTTTTAAATTTCTACAAAAACCAATTAACTACAGAATTCTCAGTAAATAGACATAGAAATGTTACCTATGAAATTCTGTTCTATAAAATACGAAACAAAATTGACATTTTTTTTCCTAAGGGAAACATCTTAGAAAACAAATGTATTAGTTCAACAAAACATCAATTCCAAAATTGCTTTCTCTATCTTCAATTACTCTTGAAATATTTCAAAATACACCTCTCAGTAGTACTGTCTCTCTAGACTACTTTATTCCAGCAGAAGAGAACAGACATTCAAAAGCAGAACCACTGATTTCGACAATGCTGAGAGCCTATGCCGGATTAAACCAAGTATGAAATGAGTTTCAAGTTATATGTTACATCTGCTTCTGTAGGAACTGAAACTGATGAATTTGAAAACAAAAATAATCATTAAAAAAAGGGCAACTTAACCTTAGAACATAATCTGAATAACATATTCTTTCACAGTCAGTTCCGCTTCTTCATCTCTTCCACTCTGATGAACTATTTTTCTCAGGCAAAAAAAAAATTCCTTAAGAAAATCTGGAACGAGGTAGAATATGAGAACTGTCCAACTTTCAAAACTATGGAGGCAAAGGGCTCACTGATGAGGAAGACAGAAGAACTGAAGGGTCATGGTTCTGACAAACCATAGGCTTGAGTTCATTCTTTTAAAGAAAGTGAATCACTTCAACCACCACACACCAATATTGAACAGTACACTTATTGGGAAAATGTATTTACCTTTGGAAGACAGAAAAAGAAGACGTTTAAATACCAAGCAGGAAAATACACAGAAAAGCAAGTACAAGGACTGTCTGAAAAGTTAACAGCACTGACTTAATTATATTTGCCCATGATATAAGCTGTGGGTAGTATGGCAGTAGATAGGCACTTCCTCATGCAATTAACCAAAAGCTATTTTTTAGAGGCAAATAATCCTGCTGCACGTTTCCAAGAAATTCATTAGAATAGCTGCACCCTTCAGGCCTCCAGCTTCTGTGAGGTTTGGCTGAAACTGGTTGTAAAACTATACCTACTTAGCAAAATGACAGGAAGAATACCTGCATGAGCTTCATTTTCTAGATGTGCAGCTTTATGCAGTTATCCAGCCACTGAAGATCTAAATACATAACAGTAGCGAAGAAATAAAAAAATGGCTAATCTGATGATCCATCTAATAACCAGTATTTGACCCTGAGTTACCAACTTGCCAGACTCCTTATGAAGAACTGTCTCTTGGTGCATGGAATAGAATTCTGAGTCTTGTACTGCAAGCTCTTTTTTCCAAGCCTTATGGAAGTTAAGTGAATGCACTCCCAGCCTCAAAGCCCAGGCAGCATTGTTACATTTGCTTTTGGAAGACCAGGTCAAAGCTGTGCCAGGCCACATGGGCAGCTGGGCTGCCCACACCCTAAGCAGGGCTGAGCTGGGTTTTTCAGGTGCTTCATGGCGAAGTGCACAATGCCCAGCCTGGCAGCATCAGCTCCAGGAGTGCCACAGGGTGAACAGCTGACAGCACCAGGCTGACCCTGTGGGAAACACACCCCTGGAGGCACAGCGCTAATGAGAAAACAAAAACAAATCCAAGTGTAGTCAGGGTGGTGTTGGAAGAAAGCACCAAACTCATGCTGCTTTTCTAACTTCCATTCTGCCAATGTTGAGCTCCTCTTGACAGACTTTAATAGAATGGAACAGAATGGAATCAAACCAATTGGAAGCAACACTCCAAGATCATCGAGACCAAGCAAACATTAAAGGATGATATTGAGGGCAATGTTCAAATGCCTTTTGAACACTGACAGACACAGGGCATCAACCACACCTCTAGTAAGCCTGTTCCAGTGTCCAACCACACTCACATTAAGGAAATTTTCCCTAATATCCAGTTTGAATCTCCACTGGAGCACCTTTATACGTTTCTACAATCATTTACCAGGGAAAGGAGAGATGTCTCCCTCTGCACTTCTCCTCATGGAGCTGCAGAGAGCAACGAGGTCATCTCCAGGCCTCTGCTTCAAGTATTCTCAGCCTCTCCCTATAGGACTTTCACCTCTCCTTCTGAAGTACTGAACCTATCAGCCTTAGAATCCAGAGAGACAACCCTGAGAAAAGTAATTTAAAAATAAATAAATAAATAAAAATAAAAAAAAATAATAAAAAAATCTGGAAGGTTTTTCATATCACAATTTTGACTTTTTTTTCTGAGCTAGTATGTCTACAGAACAGTTAAATTTTATCAGGACTAATGCAACATATATAATCCTTTTTGCCCGTAACAAGATTTTAAGTGTTAGCAAGGGCATTTGAGTTTGGACTGTTCACTTTTAAAGATGAAATATCTACCTCAAAGCTACTGGACAACTTGTGGTGAAGTACTCTTGATCACTCACCTGAGGATGTTTGCTTCTAATAGACATAACAGATATAATAGGCATATACTGGATGCAAAATGGAACCTGGGTTTACACTCTGTTACATGAGTATCTCAGCATGTCACAGAGCCATTCTCATCCATGGGTTGAAATTTGAAGCAGCATTCATAGCAATTATCTCTAGATAGATGATTATTTTGGTCAGATGTGAGGGCTCTTTGCAACTCCAGAATCAAGTACTACTTTCTTTCACGTCTAATGGTTTAGTTCATAAAAGGGGAAAAATACACCAAAAAGGCATTTCAACACTCCTCATTGACACTCATCAATCTCAGCACATCAGTAACTCCAGAAAGCTCTATAAGCTAATAGATTATTCCTTTGTGGAATTGAAATAGCAATAAATTTGTTGCACGCTTCTGTAAGTGTTCAAACTTTCCACACTGAAGGAATTTCTCAGTCCCTTTTTCACTGACATAATTGATATTTTTATTTACTTGTTTTATGAGTCTGTATTTTATGAGGTCAGTGGCCAGACACTTCACTGCTCCCTGATTAGCCCTCAGACCACACTATTTATTTCTGAATGACAGTTCCTTCTTTGCAAGTCCACCACTAGCAAAATCAGCGAAACCAGCTCTAGGACTGAAGCACTTCATGACTGCAGAGCTCCCCAAAACACAACATAATTAGAGACATGTCCTAATGTGAAACACTAGAAAAAAAAAACCTCCATGCCAGGTAATTTTTGTGCATCAATTTAGACAGTAACATACACAAATAATTTAATCTTGGTAATCTATCCATATCACTATTAATTATCTCCCAAGACAACCTGTAGGCCTACTCACGTTATTTTAGATATTCTACTACTAAAAGCACTGTGGGTGTCATTTGCATGGACAAATTTAAATTATCTATTTCAGATAAAGCTAGAGACAAGTCATTTTATCCAAAAATAGCTATCTTAAATATGTCATTTAACTCACAACTTACAAGTTCTTTCTTTTTCTAATAGTTGCAAAAAGATTCTACCATGAATAGGCTATCATCTTCTAAGAATCAATATATCAAGATGCTTGATCTACATCTGATACCTATCTTAAAATCTATTTCATATATATTTGATTTTATATATATTGATACTTCTATATTTGACACATATTTTTGTGAGATAACTTAAAAAGGTTCGAATTTACAGTAGTGCTGAACATCCAACCTTTGAAAATGTGATTATGATTCTACATATTTTCATGCAACATGTAAAATCCCTGGCTTCATTAGAAAATGACACCCTATCCATGACTGAATATGCTAGAAATGAAATAATAGTCCCTACATTAACATACAGATCTACATTCATGCATGCCCAAGCTTTTACTTGTTATTCACATTACTGATTGCCTGGCTTGATTCCTCACCAATAATACACTATTTCTTAGGCCCAAATCTTATGGTTTTGCACATATTTTTGAGTAGGAACAAGCAATATTCTCTCAGTATAATTCTGCAGCATACTGTACTATACCTTTATTACAAGTCATCACTACTGAGTTTCACAAATCTTGTCCGCTGTATAGTTTACAAACAACCATAAGGTCCAGCAGTTTATGCAACAGAAGCCAATCTTTGTAAAATTAAGAATTCCCATTCATATAACTGTAAGAAAAGATGGTTTATGTCTTATATATATATCATAGATAAAACCAGAAACACTATAGTTCTTTTCTAGTATAAGACTTGAAAACTAAAAGCAGAGATATCACAAAAAGAAGTTTTCTTAATTGTGAAGAATTGCCCCAAAAATTCTGCAGATTTTTAAGAATATTTGCATTGCCTACTAAACTAGTGGATTAATAAATAATCTCTGGTTTTACCTGATTAAACCCACTATGATTAACTATGAATTTCTTCATACAGCTCATTGCCTGAGGAAATCCAGGGAGAGCTAAATGACTGCTTGTTGTCACAATTTGGATACATTGTGGATTAATTGCTGACATTAATTAAGTACACGTCCACACATATAATAAAAACATACTCTGTATAAAAAATCTTATTTTCCCAAAATATGACTATTAGCAATGGCTGCAACTAGTGCTTCAGCTCCACTGCCCACTGAAATGGATTCAGAAATATTTTGCTTTTGGTTGCAGACTCTAAAACACACAAAAAAAATCTGATTTTCAAATCCATAAGGAACATGAAAGTGTGTCTGTATAAAGCACAGAAACATAAAATTGTCTAAGAACAAAGACTTTGCTGACTCAAACAACTAGAGGACAATACAGAACGGAGGCTAAACGACTCGATTCAGAAGCTGTAAGATTTATGGATCCTCGGTCTGCAGAGTGACAGATTTTTTATCTTTGCTTTCTTTTATGGACAGAATCTCTTAACTCCGACAGTTGAAAAATATCAGGTGGGGAAAAAACATCAGTATAAACCATCAGAAACCATCTCTGAAAATTCCCTAGTCTTCTAGACACAACTAGACAATATAATGGTGAACACATACATTTACCTCTGTCAACTCACCACCTGTAGATCAAAACCCTAGACTCAAGACAGTGCTGGATCTTTCTCACTCTCTCTCTCTCCTCTTTCCTATAGATATTCTTTTACTTGTTTTCCTTTAGTAGCTGTTGCTTAAATTTCTCTTGGAGTAGGCGATAAGCCACGTACCCTTATTCATAATGCTCAATAATTGTTATTAGGAACTTGACAAATTTTGCCCCAGAGTAGTTAATAAATTGTTGTTGAAAAGTTTTTCAGACTGTCTCGCATTGTTTCTCTGGATCACTGTCTGACTCTGTTGTTACAGCAACTTATCTAGAAGGGACTGCCCTATTCAGTGGGATTCCAAAGAAACACCTTTCTTGCAACCCAGTGAGTCAAACGCGACACTGTCCCTGAAAAGTTTTATTGAAAAGAAAAAAAAGCTAGTGAAATAAGACACAGAAACAAGTCATCCTTGATTCTGCTTTCAGCACAGGAAGACAAGAGTTACCATTTTAACAACTAGAGTGGAAGACTCATCTTCCAAGAGATGGTTTGCCAATCCTTACAATAAGTTTAAGTTCTGTACTGACCAGGCAGCTGTTACACAGCTTGCAGAGGCCTTAATATATAAGAAGTGTTCCTCCTCTGAACATGAAGCATTTCTTCTCAAGTGTTCATTATCCCACATAATGCAAAATATCTGCGATATTTCATATCAAGTTTAAGTATCTAGTTCACATAAGTAACTGTTCCCTTTCTTGGTATCAGCATGACAACTTCAATATAGTCATTCCATGAAAGAACTGGAACTAATTTTATCCCTAAGTACTGAATTACAAATACACCTTGAAAATATTTATTTGTATTATGTGTAATTAAAACAAAGAACTGTAAATGCAAGGTGGACTAAGCTAGCATTGTTACAGATTCTGCACACGGAGATATATAACGCTAAGTAAGCCAGTTTTTACATAATAGCAAGCACTATTTACTGGATAATGGTAAATATTAGATACTTCCATGACCACTCTGCTATTATCTACTGCAGAATGGCTTAGTAATACTGAAAATCTAACTAAGATTCAAGAAATCTCTCATAGATTTTAAGAAATTGAGCTAAGATAATTATGATAGCTTTTTCAACAACTTCTGTTGAGAACAGTGCTAAATAAAATTTATTGAGAGAAACACGCATAGGAACTGTTTCTAAATGTTTTAAGATGCCAGTAAATAAATTTCCTGGCTAATCTAGATTCTCAAAATACCTTAGAAGAGCTGCAAATAACTTAACGCAGAGTACTTTATCTAGGAAGAACATGGTGTGCCGCAAATTATCAGAAAGTTTGATAGAAGTGTCGTCGAACAGGACACTCTCACTGACACAAGTAAACATAACTAGGGTGTAGCTAAGTACATCAGCAGAGGTGATATGGTCAGGGATATCAGTTCAAGATTCTGTCTTCCACTGGGATGCAGCTCTTCCACACGCAGAGACAGTAAAAGCTATTCTTCAAGAATTTGAAGACAAACTTTTGTTAGAAAAACTAAGATATCCCAACCACCAGAGGTAAGCTAAACAGCCATGGTTTTTTAACTGTTCAAGGACAAAATTTAGACTTCCATTCCTCTACTGAGCGACCACCAGCCTCAATGGTGAGGCAGACCTAGTCAGATATTAAGAGAAGATTACATGCATTCCATTTTGTTGAATAAGCGTTAAATAAATGTTTTATTCAGTGATGAAAGCAATCTAGTATTCAGGCTGTGAGGTGAAGCACTGAGGAAATTTACTTTAGGAATCTCATAAAGTGATCTCAGAAAATTTTATTTTGTATCAGTGAAGAAAGACAGAGGAAGCCAGCTCACCTGACTTCTTGTGTTGCTATGATGTTGACATATTGCTGAGAAATATATTTTTTACCCTGTTGGTGTCCTGTCTGCTTTGATATGTGTGTTTTGTGCTTGAAACCTCTCTCACAGCCTACTGTCATAAAACCTTGAAAGAAAGATACAGGAGCCACTCCTTGGGCACAGAAGTAAAATCTCTTCACTTCAACTTTAGAAGTCCAGTTCCAGAAAACTGGCTGCTAATGAATGTCAACCTGCAACTGACTGTATGACATGTCCCACTGTCAGATATTAGTAATAACAGAAAAATTCTCCTGCAGAAGTAGTTGAGAAAAACTGAAATGATGATGATAGATGCATAACACTAATTGCCTGATGCTCCAAATACAAGCAAATAAGCATGCAAATAAGCAAATAAAAGCAAAAAAATATGTTTCAAGTCACAATAGATGTGCACATGCAGTGAACAAGTGACTAAAAATGAAAAAAAAAACAGTGACAGCAAGTTATAAACTCTAAATTTCTAAAATGTTCGAATGATTTATTATAATTTCATAGAAAGACATAGAACAGAACAGTGTTTTTAGAACATTCTTCATTAAGACAAGATTGGCTTGTGTAAAGGAGAGAGGGAGTGGTATATTTGGCTAGTAGGAGGCTGAGATTTGCTCTTGGGACTGGACTTTGCTAAAATCTACACTGATCTTCCAGATGAAGCACAGATGCACTTCCAGAAAACACCAAATTAGAGGACTATTTTGTGTGTTGTGCTCATTTCTTCCCAACTGTTTCTTTAATTGCTAATGCTGTGCAGTACAAACAAAAAATCTGAAGTGAATCTTCCTGTATAACACTATCCAATTTTGGAAGCAGAACAAGAATTCAAATATGCTTTAAGTTCTTAACTTAGCTCTGAAATACTTGCTTCACAGTCACAACAAGTCAAGACTCCAGAAGATTTAGGAAAAGGCTGCATATTAGATTGGCTACACCTTTGTATTATAGGTTATCTTCAGAAGATACAGTTTTATGTGACATTTACTTTCAAATCTGGAAGTGCAAATGAACAACTCTAGAACAATAGCTACATTGAAATGGGAAAGATGATTAAGTGCATTGAACATGTTAATCTTTCCAATTTCATATTACTAGCTGTTTCATGCAATAACATAATTATTATAAATTTAATTTAGATCGTATTTGTGCATTGAAAAAAACAAATTGTCAAATATTGGATTTTGGTTGTTATTTAAACATTTTTAATTTATTAGAATAAAGCCCACTATATTCTTTGTGCAATATTAAAGATTAAAAATGATTGATGAATGTCCCTGTAAGTTCTGCCTAGAGAAGCAAAAACTATATTAAGTAATATATCTAAGTATTGTTTATTAAGTTCTTGTGATTTAATAGTCGAGTTATATTGACTGCTTTGCCATATGCTCGCTATATACAAGCAGCTTTGTTAAATTTACTACACCTTAAGCTAGTAAATCACCTCTACTTCCTGACAGAAATGAGACCAAGGCTGCTTCTGGCAGCTTCTTAAATGAAAATCAATAAACAGACTCTGGATTATTAGCAATGATTCATTTGCAAAGTCACTGCAAAACACATAACATTTATCTCGCCTTTGTTGTTAATATATCAGTTAATAAAGTAGAAATATTAAGAACACTGAATTCTGAAGACAGGTATTTGTAAATAATATCCCCAGATCAACATTTCTTGAAAAATTCCCAAGAAACTTCTCAAACATTGTTAGTTATGTCCTTCAAGACTACTGTAAACTAGTAATTGTCTTTTAATTGTTTCAATATAGCTTCACACATTATTTACATGATCATGTCAGTTTCTATACTGGAAGAGACCAGTGTCATCACTTGCTTAGACATGGGAGAGTTGAGAGAAAGTGAAAAATTATCACGGGCCACTTGATTTATCTGCCAAAAAATTCTGTATAGGTATGTGTAGAATGCACATTCTGGCAACATCTCCATATTCCTCCTTCGATGCCTGTTTAATTTGCAGCTCATACACACACTTCCTTTTTGTGAACAATAATATTGAAACAACACAAATAGCAAATGATTATACAACAGTTTATCCTGTCTGACAGTTTTCCCTGACATTATCTGAATTTCAATAGATCACAAAATACCATGTCAGGGTATGTTTTGCCTATAAAAGATACTCATGTCAAGAACTCACATATTATGTGCATACCTGGGCAGTCTTGAAAGTCATCTAAAGTAATTCTCCATACGTTGTTTTCCTCCAAGTAATATGAACATTCACAAAAAAAGACCCCATACATATAAACTTGAATGAACCCTGTATACAGTGTGTTTCCAAAGAAGTTCTTATGTATCTAAGAATAATTTTGGGACAATCACAAATTATGAAGAAAATGTTTTCTCTGCTCTAGTAGACAGACAGTATATTCTAAGAACATGAGAAACAACGTCCCTTTTCTTCCATCTTATGTTCCCTTCTGCTAAGAAAAAAAAAAAAGTTAATTATAGCATCTTTAAAATTTTCTTAGGTGCTAGACAAAAGCATATTTATGCTTAGTCAGTTTTACTACCCTTGGAACCAGCTCTGACTTGCTTCCTGAGACTTTTTATTAGAATAGCCTGATCAGTAAGCTAATTTGTTAATTATCTATAGTACTATTTTGGTAATAATCTTCAGAGTACTGGAATTTTACCTTCTCGGAGTGCTACCCAAATAAAGTCTTTCACTGAGTAAGTCAGTTTCTCTTTGCTAGAGTGACTGTGCTAATAATTGACGCTGAAGTACATTTTGCTGCTTCATAATCCCTGATAGTCCCACTCACCTATCGAACACTTTCTTACGCTATTCATACAGCAGCACGGGACATCAAAAAGACCTTCCACAGCCATTTCACTTGTCTTATTGAATTTAGCAATACCTACGGTGCAGTCGATAGCAAACAACTGTAATGCAGTATTTACATTTTAAATTTAGTAAAACAGACTAGAGAGCTAAGACAATTGACTCAACTTAGCAAATAACTGTTAACATGATGTTTGCTATTTGTAATTGTGATTCCCATCAAACATATCTTAGATGAAATTAGTTTCTATGTTGTAAATTATTCATTACATTCTGTTCAGAAGACTTCCACAACCACTTTCCTCATGTTACTTTTCGGAATCTTTTTTTATGAATACCTGTACCATATGTACCCAACTGCAGCATACTTCCCTCTTCCAAAACCGAAATATTTTCACAGCTTCAGAAGTTGATACTGTAACTAGTATCTTTTAAGAACAAGTGCCCCTCTGACAAGACTGCGTCTGGGGAGCTGAAGGTGTACTCATGAATTTAGATTAAGTACAGAGGATGAAGTATTTGCCTAGCACTTTTTACATTACACCTATGACACCCACTGAAAAACTGATCAGCTTTATGGACCAGTACTACTCCACTTTTTGCTGCAGTACTTCAAAATAGCTAAGTTTATTGTGATCTCCCAAGGTACACAACTGGGCGGCAGAAGAAAAGAAATTGGAAAATCTTGTTAGGTGCTTACTTCATGAATTTACCAATCTCTACTTTACAGAACTACTACAGTTTTAGTGTGGTTTTCAGGTCACTAGAATAATGGCTGACACCTAGAATGACACTCTAATTTTCTGCCATGGGAGCAATGTATTGAAAAAAGCAGTTAGTTTTTTCCACTTCTCGCAACAAAAGCAACTCAGCATTCATACATAGAAATCAACCTCAAATAAATTACAAATATGCAAAAACTAATTTTAGGTTTTTAAAAAATAAAGTAAAACAAGACTTGCCTTATATTGGATATTCTCTCACACAGTCAGACACTTCATGTGCTAAGACAGCAGTTCAGACCTTTCAATAAATAGGACATGATACATACCAGTACAAGCATCTCCAAAGAACCAATTCTATCAAAAAGCCAGATTTGGTGACAGATATCTCCTGCTTTTCAGACTCATCAGTATTTTACAGCAGAGCCCCTACTCAACCGCCTAAATGAAGCAAGAAATCTGATATCCTTCTTGACAGAAGGAGCTCCAAAAAAGCTGTTTCCTTCTATTTGCTAAAGTACACACTGATCCAATCCACAGACACTTATATGTGTGTATGAATATTTTAACAAGTGCATACATACATAACGTTGTGTAGACTGCTTTTCTTTTATTTTAAAATCCATATTGGCAAAAGCATTTTTATTTCTGAAAAAAAAATTATCTTGTTTTCAGAATAATGACTGTATATACTCATACAAAAATATCTTTAAAAAAGTTAACAGCAATGAAGAAAATGTAGAAACTTAATTTGTAGGAAAATTCTGGATTCACTAGAATCTTATTCATTACTTCCATTTTGAAAGTGGGAAGAGCCATCATTCTAAAAATGTAGTTGGGCATGTTCTTAGTCTCAGAATGCCTGTGATGATGAAAAATAGCTTACGTTTAAAGAATGAGTTATAATAGGTAGCTTTCTCTGAAATGAATCCTTCCTCTTTATTTCCATTTCCTATTTATTTCCATTTCAGGAAACTACAACATGGAGCAAAATAGAACTATTTGATAGAGCAAATTCTCAGCTACACAACATTATTTTTCAAGAGTTGCCAACGTTAGCTATGGATTTTTGCCAGTGATGAATAACAGCCTGCATGTCACGCTCAAAAATCTGCACCAGTGGAGGTGACCCACTGATTCACAGACGCTGTAATGGCATCACTGCTATGAAAATGAATCAGAATCAGTCTTTCATTGGCTCAGACAGTAGTCAGAAGGTGCCAAATCTGCACTATACAGTGGGTGCAGCATCCTGCAGCCAAGATTGGCAATGTTCTCTACCGTCTTCAAAGTACCATGCGGTCTGGTGCTATCATGTTGCAAGAGAATAGTTATCTTCATCTCAGGCCTGACCCCAGAAGTTCAAGCCTTCAGGTTAGTCAGCATCATGACACAGAGGTCAGAATTGATGGTTCATCTGAGTTCCAGGAAATTCAGAATGATCTCCTTTTTACTACACCAAAAGATATGGCACATCACTTTACACACTGAGGGCTGTGTCTTGAATTTTTTCTTCCATGGGGAATTCATGTAGCACCACATCTGGTACTGTAGTTTTGACTTTGGCTTGTATTGGTAACACCACATCTCTTCAACAGTAATGATGAGATCTGGGAAACTATCACCTTCAGACTCATTTTGCTTCAATGATTTTGACAAGTATTTGTTGCTCCTTTGCTCTTGCGTAAGCATTGGCGGGATCTACCTGGCACAAACTTTGTAATATTGTAACTCCCACAACTGTTTCCAATGTACTGAAGCTGATATTCAGCTCTGTATTCAGGCCCCTGGTAGTAATCCTCAAATTCCCAGAGACGACCAGTGACTCCTCATTTCGTGGTGTCACAGCTGCGCATGGCTACCCAAAATGTGAATTTTCTTTCACATCACTCATACCACTGCTGAAATGCTTCACTGTGAACTCCACTGTTTCATCTCCATTCATGAGTGCCAGTGATTGCAACTTTTTCAACATGGATAAATTCAATTCTACACCTTTGCTTCATACACACCTTCATGTCAGATGCCATTCTGTCAGCCTGCCTCTCTGCTGCCATCTGTCACACACAATAAAATGTAATGGAATATTGGTGGGAAGGTTTAATGTCTACTGCCATACCACCACCATCTGCCTCTGATGCTGTAGGGTAACATAAGAAAAAAATGAAGCATTACTTTCGGAGCAGCCTGTTTGTTTTGCAAATTTCAATTTTGATCTCTAATTTCTGAGTAATTGACTATTACTGATGGCTTCCCAAAAGGAGCATATATTATTATTTTGGAAAAATACAAAAATAGAACTGTTAAAGTAAGTATAGAAGTTTCTCAATTTACTTAACAGTTTCATTAGTTGAGAGAGCCATGGTTTTTCTTCTTGTACCACTGTTGGAATAAATATTTGCTTTTTGTTGGTTTTGGTTTTTTTATTTTATTTTAACAGTCTCTACTGAGATTATTTGACCTATACTTAAAGACAGATACTCTGTTGATAATATAAATACAAATGGTGCAAAAAGAAAAATTTCCTGAGACAGAACTGTGTGCTAGCTTTACTGAAGGTTGACTTATACATTTCAGCCTGAAGACGATATGCATTTTTCAGTTATAAAACTTAAAAATAATTTACTTGCAATAAACACCAATGCTCTTTATCACTTAAACTCTCTCCTCTCCACTGGACTGGAATGGCTGCATTGAAAACTTGGTTTTACTGTACTTCAATTAGTATTATTCTAAGCATTCTAGCAGCATCTTTTTTCTGGTTATTATTTTTTCACGTGTGTTTCCTTCTACAACTATTTTGCTTACCATTAACTCATTCTGATTTTTTTTCCCCTTCTACTTAGAATACTGCATTCCAGTGCTTCAATTTTCGATTTTTCACCTTGAAGCAACTTTTTTTTTCTGTCACCTGCATGCCTTTATAACATACAAAAATGGAAAAAGGTGATCTGAATTAAAGTCCAGTTTGACTGTTGTTGTCCAAGTTGACTATATTCTATTAAATAAGTACAGTTTCTGTGAATGATGCAGTTTTTTTCTGAACTATTTCAGATAGGTTCTCACATACATGTATAACAACAATTCACATAAACTGATAAATACATTCTCCTAAGAAATCAAACATAAAACACAGTAACTGTCAGAAAATGGTGATGTGTCACCTCAGAGACATACACAATGCCAGTGATGTAACAGCAATGGACAACTATAACAGCTATCCTCTATTTTCCCAGTCTGAGCTACTGAAAGAGGCATTGTTTCTGTCAAGTAGATAGTCTTATGCCTGCAATCAAGATGAACTTCAGTTGTTTACATGTTTTTGCTAACTTCAGACGTGCTGGACACTACTGCACACATTTCCCAAGTATGTCAAGAGCTGTGTCCAAAACCGTACCAAAAATATCCTCATCATATTTATCATACAGGAAAGAAACAACACAAACTCGTTTTATAAGCCTAGACTGAGAAAATGTGAGAAAACTGGAGTAGATGTTTAAGAATTCAAAGGGATGTTTCAATTATGGAAGTTACTGTTCTAGAGAAGTGAGAGAAAGCACATCATCAAGAACTGACAATCTTTAAGACTCCTCTCCTCTCCTGCATGGAACAGCCATGTTGGAGAAGAAGTTAAGGATCAATAATACAAAATTCATGTATCTAAGACCCGTTTGTCAGATGATAGTCTTTAGTGGTCTATACGTTAGTATTTACCACACATAGCCATAGTATATTCAACAGATAATATTATTCATTTCTTGCTATATCATAAATTTAATTCCTCTTACCATTTTTAAAATCCTGTGTACAGTTTCAGTATCCATTGTCTACAGAAGCATCACTTCGATGAAATATAATTTGAAGTAAATTAAGTGCAAGATGGACAATCTCAAAAGGCACTCTCTTCTGTGCTCCATGTAAATATCCATGATAGGATAAATTATATCCATTTTAAATAGCTTTCACTTAATGGCTAAAATTTCACTAACATAGTATTTATAAGAGAACATATCCTGCTTATAAATCATTTTTGAAACAAACAGGCCTCTACACATGTCAGAAAGCAAATGATTCTTCAGACAACTCTTCCTTTCTTTTTTGCAATTTTAATTGAAATTATGAAGAATTACAATAGCAAACAAAGAATAATATCTTTTTCCAGTCTTCTGTTTAAGTGGAAATTCTGGTGTACAACTCTGGCTGAAACCACAGCAACTAATCTAGCAAACCAGACTCATTACCAGAGTTAACATATCATCCTTCAATTTGCTGGCTGCTTGACTCATTATTTAATCTATTCATTATTACTCATTTCTTGCATATGGAGAAAGGAAAAACTCAGAAGCTCAATCCAGTATTGCTCAATTAGTTTACAGATTAAACACATGAAAGACTAAATTAGAGGCAAAAAGATTATGCTGTTATGCCTTATTGTGTTTTGTCTGCCACAGTTCAAACAGAACACAGTTTTACATTCCCTGTGTTCATAGTAAACAAATGAGAGTAAAGTGTGTCATGCATCATCCAATATTAGAAAATGAAAAGAACAGCAATTGTCTTACATCACATTGAACAAAGCATTTCAAAATGTTATTAAGCTTAACAAATTTCCACAGTCGTTGTGAAAGCAAGGCAAAAAAAAAAAACATTCAGGATAAGAACTTGGGTATTTACATCGTACTATCTTTGTGATGAATTCCTATGGCTGATGTAATATAATTACACTGTTTTCACAGAATAGCTTGGGTTGGAAGGGAGTTCAAAGCTCACCCAATCTCAACCTCTACCGTGGGCAGGACTGCACCCAACCAGCTCAGGCTGCTCAGGGCCCCATCCAACCTGGCCTTGAGCACCTCCAGGGATGGGGCACCACAGCTTCTCTCGGCAGAAGTTCCAGTGCTGCACTGACCTCTGAGGAAAGAACTTCCTCCTGTTCTATACACATTCTAGCAGTGACTCATTATTAAATAAAGTAACACACACAAAAAAAAAACGAACTATTTTGTTATGTATATGTAAGCACATACCAATAAACAGCAGAGGGCCAGATTATACACAGGAAGTGTTCTTGAAATCTAAATGTTTAACTTGTTTAAACATGTCCTTTATCAGCATACTGTTGAAACCTCTAGTAAATAAAGGGATATTGTGTCATTATATTGGTACAATAATTAAATGTAGAATTCATTTGAGAACATGTTGAAATAATTGCCATTATCACATTTAAAAGGATATTTAAGAATTATAATATTATGACATTAATATTTCTAAACATCACAAATGAGAAATACTATTTTAAAGTGCCTATTAAAGTTAGCGAATTAGCAAGCAACTTTTGGGCAGATGACTTACCAGAGAAGTCTTGGTGAGTCACTTATATTGTTACATTATTGTTATTAATCACATTTATTGGAATTCTCTGTATCACCAAAAATAAGCTTTCCCAGAATACAGAATAGAGTATAATAAAATGGCATTAGAAATTTGAATGTTTCCATGAAAAGTATACAGCATCTACTAATACTCTTTGAATATTTCCTTCTTAGCATAAAACACAATGCATTAAGGCAAGATTCTTCTTAAACATGTTGTAGAGTAACGTATAGTGTAGTTTCATTAAATTATTAATTTATACACATACACAGATATTATTTTTCCTTTTTTTTTTTTCTTTTATAAACTGAAAGTTGTTTCAGTTTCTAGAACCTATGATAAATACTTTAGGAAAAGAAGCACTGCAATCAGCTGGAATTTTAATTAAGTAAAGACGCTAGGTCTTCACGAACATGAAAGTGTATTCCAACATGCTAACTTCCTACAGCTGTAGGTCCTCACACCACACATATTTAAAATGTTTATAAGCATCTATATTATTCAGATATTGTGAAGGGAACAGCTTTTTTTCCACAAGAGTACACAGTCTTCGGAACTAACTGTTTTTTAGGTTAACTTCAAGGTTTTGTGTAAATTTCTAGAAATATTATATTACTTTGATTTTTAATGCAGAACTTCAGGTAAATGTACAATAGTGGAAAACATGCAGATGCTTCTTTTGTTCAGAACACATGGATTGTTAAGGAGTAGTATTTTCTTAGTAAGGTTATTTTCACAGCAAGTGGCAGTAAGCACTCAAAGATTTTAGTAGGTTTTTTTGACAGCTTTCCCCTGGGCTACATTTAAAAGAAGTCAGCATATTGCCTTTAAAAACAAGGCAGGAATAAGCAATTCACTTGAATATTTTGGCCTCTGTGAGCTACCGAAACGCATAGTTGTTGAAGAAACCTATAAATGTTTTCATCTTTTTCTTAAAAGAGCAACAAAAATGAACAGAATAAGAGTGCTCTTGGACTAATTTAGTTCAAATATTCTCTTCCTTTCATCTCCCAGATGGATGATTTCTCTCTCCCACATTAAAAGTAGTCCTATTCTTTTATATCCAGTGCCCTCAAAGTACAGAAACTGTATTGAATATTCTAATTCACAGATGCACTGAAAAACACCAGGAGGACTGAAAAACAAGCAAGTCTGTCAAAAAGAAGCTAAAAAGATGGCTAAAGGATTGTTCTAGCATGGAAACTACAAAGTGAAACTAATAGAGAGACAGCAAATTTGGATTCCACTCTTACTTTCGCAAGACAGAATCGAGAAAGATCAAGTGTAGAAGTAATGGGAGGATAAAGACTGCTTTCAAAGTTGAAAATAGAAAGGACCATAAACTCTGCAAGGTTTAATGTAACAACAGACTGAAGCAGTCAAAAAAAATAATCCGAAGAACAGCTTGGAAAAAAACCACGAATACTATTAGTAAATTCTACACAAAATACATTATAAGCAAAAAAGCCTGCCAAAGAGTGTGTTAGACCAATATGTAGTCACAGGATAAAGAAAGCACCCTGAGAAGTTACAGTGTCAGAGGAAAAAAAAAGATGTTTTGCTTCCGTGTGTACGATGGAAGAAGTTTATAGCAGAAGCTTTCTCTAATGGCAGACACACCAAAGGGTTTGCCTCTGATCAAAGCATTGATGGAAGTAGCAGTGGAACAAAGCAACAAAGTGAGCAGGAAGGGATGACCTAAAGGGGAGAGTACTCAACCAAACTCAGAAGGAATGCAGGATGAAAACAACTGAGCAATTAACTGCTGAACACAACTTCCTGAAATCACACTGAAACCCTAGGACTGAAGAAATGTGGCAAATGGGACATCTATCTTCAAAAATGGTTTGCAGGGATAGTGGAAAACTGAAATACAGAATTAACAATTACAAATAAGCATCAGTACCATGCCCAGCTGGGATGGACTTATGTCACAGCAGCCCGCATGGTGCTCTGCTTTATGGAGGGTTTCTCTCTTTCCAACAGCAGTGAGTAATCTGGGGGCAGGGTAGGGGCTGGGAGGGAACATGGCAGCCCTGACTGACCAAAGAGATGTCCTACACCACACAACTTCACCTTCAGCAACACGAGCTCGCTCTAAGAAAGGAAACAGAATGAAGGATGTTTGCGATGATGGCCTTTGTCTTATCAAGCAACCACTACACATCCTGAGAGACAGATTTCCAGGAAATGGCTGGATATCTGCCAGCCAACGGGAAAGACAGAATGAATGCCTGTTTTGAGCATGACAGCAGCTTTTATTTCACTTATTAAACCATCTTTATCTCAACCCAGAAGTTTTTTTCACTTTTGCCCTTATGATTCTCTCCCCCATTCTGCTGTGGGTGAGCAAGAGAGTGGCTGTGTGGGGCTCAACTACCCACCAGGGTTAAGCCATAACAACACTGTAAATGTTAAATACATATACAGTAAATAAAATACTCACAGGGACACAGCATCTTTGTATTAAGCTAAAGACAAAAGTACTAGAATCAAAAAAGATTTCTGAAGCAACGTAGAGCAAGGAGACAAAATCACTTGAAAGCGTGCACCAACTGCTTCACAAGTTACGTGCTATCCCTGCTTCGTTACAATCAATGACAGCTTTATTACTATCAAATAAAAGACAGCAAACAGCCCTGATATCAGCAAATTGAAGGTTAACAGGACTTTAAGAAAACAGCTTAATTCAATTCCTTAATTGTTTAATGTTCTAATGAATTTCAGCTGTGTTATCCAAGGTTATTAATCCTAACATTTCACCGCTCTCTGCCAAATGCCAACAGATAACAGATCAGTTTGAGCAGAGTCATTTATAGATGAAGAGGAAAAAAAGACAAGGAAGTATTGAGATAAGACAGTGACTGAACCTAGATAGGACTCTCTCAGAATAGGGTCTAGCGTACCTTAATTTCACAGCGATTAGACCATACCTATTCATTAGGTAAATACCTATTCATTAGCAAAAGGCCAGATATTATACTAATAGTAGAAAGACAAATACATACTAATGATTTAAATTCTTCATTATTTAATACTATGGACTACTCATAAAGCATATTATAAAGTATATACTACATTGCTCTAAAAGGATTAAGCAGATTTCAGGCAAAGATATGTGACTTGACAAGGGACCACAATGAACAATTTTTATTATTCATGTTATTTTTTTCAATTGCAAAAAATTCTCATGTATTCCATCACTATATGAAAATCTGAGAACAGTATGACTCCTGCAGCTATCACATACATGTGCCCACTACTCATTCCAAATCTGTCTAGAACATGTTATATGCCTAATAAAGAAGTGAAGACTTTATCTTCAGATACAACATACATACCATGCAAAGCCATTTATTTCCACTGGTTCAGTACTGCTTCACAACTTTTAACAGGCATGCATAAAACATCACAGAAGTCCGGAAATTATTCACATTTCAAAGTCAGTTGCTTCTGAATCCCAGTTGCGTAAGCCACTAGAATCCTTGTGGGATTTTGTCACAAGTTCACACGCAAGTCGCACAAACTAGTCCCTGGCCCTAAAATTACAAGCTCTTTCTACCTGAACTCTGATCATTAGAGTATTTTCTCTGATCTTCCACACGGATAACTAAACACATCAGATCACAATTTCTCTTCCTTTTTATCTCATAAGGCATTCATGAATTATTTAAAACTGCAGATGCTACAATTATAAAGGATTGTAATTTTGATGTATTTTCTAACACTTTATTAAGTGCTTAACACTTCCTAAGGGGAAGTTAAGACCAAAATCAGCCATCGACATCCTATCCTAGTATGTCATGGAAGTGATATAATGTGAGTTATCACTCACTGTTGTGAAGGGTACCCTTCTTGTCAACAAACCAAAGCTCATGGTTTCAGATAAAAGGATCTGTGGTCTTTGAACTACAAAATTATATCCATGTCATTTCCTCAACAATTTGGTCTTCTGCCCCTCAGAATACATGAAATCAGAATGCTTAAAAATGGATAGTCAATCTAAATGTTTTCTCAGATTCTTCTGGATTATAGTGTATGGATCATTACTGTCTAATGCTCTCTCTACAAATTGTTTATCGGAATAAAATTATTTCTGCAGATTACTTATCACTGTAAAACTCTTATATATTGGTCTAGAAAACATCAGTTTCAGGTGATAACTGAGTAGATATGACAGTGTATTTCTAAACCTGGGACAAAGTCTCAGTTTGTACAAGTGTTAGACACAAATACGGTGTCACTTTTTCTTCCAATTTTGATTGCTGATGGGATTAATGATCAAGATAGATAGGTAATTATTCAAGTTAATGGTTTCCATGAAGAAAAAAAAAGGGCAATGAAAGCTTTGATACTAAGACTACTATGAGACCATTTGCTAAACAGACTTCATGCGCTTGGACTGAGACCAGGAAATTTATTCCTGCAGAAAACAAGAGCCTCCAGAAACATTATCTCCTGTGCTTTTATCTCTATTCATATGCCTTTGACCTTGACTTTCCTTAAAATATATACACGAGTACATGTGTATAAGTATCTGTGTGCACAAACTACAAATAATTGAAACAAAACCTCATCAGAGTTCTCAAGGGAGAGGAGAACAGAACATGATGACAATGATACATCTTAATGTGAAAATGCAAGGTTATCAGATTCTATACGTCAGTGAACAGTTAGAACTAATAAAATGAAAAATCACAGTTAATTATACATGTATGTCAGAAGGTCACTTAGTCACAAGAAACACATGGCATCTGGAGACTTAAAGAATGTTTTGTCAAACTCAGAAAATATTACTGCTTATTTATAAGGCTGTATACATTTAGATAAAAACTCAATCCTGCTTATTGTCTGAATGAACATTGAACTTGCGTTTCTTGAGTGTAGCAACTTCTACCTACTTTCTCAATGTCACCTCAAGTTCTTCAAAGACAAGATAAACAGTGCATAGCTAATAAGTTAGAAGCATTATTTATCTCAGCTTCTCTCTTTTGAAACATTCACACTCATGCTTTACTGTCTTTTTTTGTGAATAATATGGCCAAGAACTTTCACCTGACCCACTCAGATCTAATCTAACAAGAGTTATTCCAGGGAATATTATAGTCAGTTTTACACAATCAATACCAATAAAGAAGATTTGTGAAATATACCACTTCCAGAAAAAATATATATATTTGCCAAGATTAAAACAACGTTACTAAACCAGGTGTTTTTTGTTCAGGACTACTATCACATAATAAACCAAATTAAACAGTAAAAATACTCCCTCTTCTGGCAGTTTATGGTCCCAGGTAAACCACAGAAGTTTCTACAAAAGCCGTATTCCAGAAAGAATTTGAAACTCATCATGGCTCACCGTTCATTTTATTCAGTAATTATTTATTTGAAACTAAGCTATCCATCAACCAACCAAACCAAATAAATCTCAGCAATCAAATAAATATATGGACAAAACCTTTCCAGGATTTTGGCACAAACATCTACTGTTTACCTGATACTCACATATGTTTAGACTACTACACTGAAGGGACATCGATTGGTAAGAAGATATACCATAACTTTCTGAGTTCATAATGATCTGTGATTAGTTTATGATCTAAAAAATGTAAGATTTCTTCTTTTGACAATTTCAAAACAAAACATAAACAAACAAGAAAACCCACACTCGAATCAACCCATCAAACCACTTGCATTTGACCAGTTGAAAGGCTTTAACTCAAAAAAACAATCTAGTCACTATTAGGCTCCAGAGAAACTCTCCCACAAACTTGTCCTGAGAATAGTTCCTCCTTTTCAAAGAAAACTGCTGAAAGCAGACTTTCACTACAGAACAATGAAAGTCTGGATGCTAAACAACACTGAAATCAACAGTTCACACAGAAAGACAGCCTCATTTTTTCTACCCACATTTTGACTGCAGCACATTTAGTATTGGGGCTATTAAAGAAAGGATAACTAAACACAATTATTCATATTTTTCACATTATTAATATTCATACCAAAGTAAATTGTCTTCAAATTATTCTGCAAGTTTTTTTTTTTTATATACTAACCAGTCCATAGTAAGTCATCACAACTCAAAACAACGGTATGTAAGATAAAAATAATATTCCTGCATTAATATTATAATATTTCCTGAATAATATTTCCTGCTTGGACAATCTTAAAATAATTACAGTTTCAATATTTTATTATATTCTACTCTTGCATCATTTTAACAAATGTTCAGGCTACATTCTAGAATTGAGTTAGAGAACTGGATTCTAGGATTTAACATGAAGAGAGGAAGGATAACTATATTCTAATGCTTTTTAAGACCATTAATTCAGATAAATTTTCAAGTTGATTTTACCTGAAAATAGCCCAACCATATTGCTACTGTTTTCTTGTGCTATGCTTCTCAGTAGAAGAACGCTTAAAGCTTTACTTATATGAGTAGGTATTATTTTATCCATTTTCAATCTTATGAAAAAGAACTTTATTCATCTGATTTTCAGATGTATTATCTGGCTACTGATTAATATTGTTTGCACTATAAATTTAGAGAAACTCTTCCCTCTCCTCCTCTTTTCTATAGCATTCTGCTTTATTTCAATTTGCAACAGAAAATTTGAGTGCACTGTTACTTAATTTACGTACTGTGTACATACAAGCTCATAAAGTACATTGAAGCTTTTTTCTTTCCATCAAAGATTACAAGTCATTGAAACACAATTCCCCTCTATTTCCTGGTAATTCGCTAGTGTACACTTTACTAAATGGATGAAGATGGACAAGATTAACTTTACAAATTATAATCAAAAATAAAGATCAGTCAGCTTATAAATGGTTATGTGTATTGCTAACAAAAACATAAAACAATCTGGATCTACTATTCGTCTTTCATCATCTTCATATGGAGTTAGGATTTAGGGAGAGATCTTTTTTTTTTTATTTATTTTTCAAGTGCAATTAATATGTCTGGAAATATTTACAAGTTTTCATGTCCAAAAAGGCATTTATGCACTCCAAAACATAGTATTTCCCCTCAGTTAAATCCTAGTGTAACAAGAAAGGCCATACCAACTTGTATGCCTTATTCTTTCAAACTGCAATCTACTGTGGTTACAACTTACTACTATATTCTATTGCTGTCATGCAATACCATGGTCAACGGTTCTAGTTTTCATATTCTGCTGCAGTTTCAGAATCATAATGAAATATATATATATATATATTTGCAGAGAAATAGACCTAGTATTCAAAACTCCACGTTTCTGTGATTGTCTATGGTCTAGCAATGGTCTAACCCAACCACCTTCCCACAAAGTTTCTACTGATTGCCGCAGATGACACGTATCTACGCAATGAAAAAAGGGCGAAAATACTTGGCATTTACATAACCATTTTCAGCAAATTTCTTAATGAAAAAACAAAACAAATCTAGATATTGGCATTAGTTCTTTTTAAAGAGAGAAATATTTGAGAGATAGGAGGCAGAATGCCACAAATCCTATGTTGCTCAGAGCAGTTTTGAAAGCTCTTGCTTCAAGGACAGTCTTTATTTCAAAATTCAGCTTCTCAGTACACCTCCTCAAAATAGAAAAGAGGTGCTGAGCAATCATCATTGCAATGACTGACAATCATTAAAACCATACCCTTGGAATGCTGACGTTTGTAGCAAAGCTTCAATGTACATGGCTTACAAAGCAGATGTCAGACTCTCCTTCAGACACTGTGAATACAAATTTTTTTTCCACGTAGTTTCAGTTTAGTTACACATGAGCCACTATTAAATATCAAGCACTAATCTGTACGATTCTTGATAAATGAAGTATGCACTGTTATTCTTCTCTGGTATTGTCAAGAGTTAGTCAAGAAAAGCTGTAAACAAGCCTGTGCCAATGCAAATATCAGCCCACAGTGAGGAAACAGTTTATTTAACGCTGAGATCTCAAAGGATGGGGGAACATTTCTGCATATGGATTACAGTGATACCTCAGTATTTAAAAAATAATAATAAATCAGCAAAAAAAATAATCTTATTTCAAAGTACACCAATGTAAGTTAATGACCTCTATGTAAATAATACACATACATAGCGCATCCCCAAAATAATGAATAGACAACTGTTCTCAAAAGTCACATAGAAAGTCACATTTCTTAAAATTTATTTTATATAAAAGATGGAACAGGCTACATAACTGATATAAAATCATAAAAAGTGGCTGAAATTCAAGGATCCCATTACATAAATTCTAATTTTAATTTTTGTCGCTGTACGTAGACTTTAAATAAAAATAAAAAAAAAAAAAAACAGTTTAGAAGGTATGTCCCAAAAAGACCTGCTTCAGTGTATACTGACATTCTATCTATAGTGACTTACAGAAAACAAAGATGTACAGATATAACAGACATCTATTTAAGAACTGATTTTTCACAACTAGAATTAATTGGTCAAAAAAAAAAATCACAGATGAATAATAGGGAAAATTTTTGTGAGAAAATGTAGGTATGACATCTAAGAGATACAGTCTGAAGGGAAAATTTCAGTCACAGTTCATTTTACTGGTGGGAACTCAAACCTGTGCAATGCATGGCACTGATGAAACAGCAATGCAAAGCACAGAAAGGTTACTGGATACTGGATACTGGATAAGTGTGCAGAATCACTGGGGCTGTTTCTAGCTATTTAGGGCGCAGTATTTTGTTCTACAGTCACTCACAGATGATTATTATCATATCATTTCACCTACTTCTGGCATGGCCTGTAGACCAAAGTTTGCATTTACCATATGTACATACTAAAAAATGTGCCCTGATTTTAGGACAGTATTAGAACTGAGAATAGTTTCTACTGACAGCAAGATGAAGCAACACAGGAGCAAGAAAATACAACACAATCTGATCAATAGAAAAAAGAATTTTTTTAATATATATATAATGTAAAGTTTTGGCGCAAAGAAGTAAGAAAATGCTCTCAACTTCAAACTGCTATCCCACACCCAGCAACCTGGAACAAGAATAACTCCAGGATTTGGGAGCAATACTGAAGAGCTCTAGTGCATCCTCTTGTGCAAGAATTCACATTAGTATGGCTAAGTTGAGAACAGGAACAATTTGCCCACTTATTTGCCAGTGGATGAGCATTGCGTAGCAGGGAGAAAGATGAGTGATGTTACAACCAGGCATATACATGGGTTGCTCTAAAAGTACTGCCTCCTATTGATTTCCATGAACACAACAACAGACAGAAACAGTACAGTAACACTACTTGACAAATTTTCTGCTCTACAAAACAGTGTTTTTCAATAGCCACCACCATTTTTGCCGGATGTGAATAAAAGCCTGTATGCCATGCTCATAACAATCTGCACCAGTAGAGGTGACCCACTGTCAACACTGCTGAAACATATCACACCCACTGCTGTGCTCACATTCACTGTTTTGTCTCCATAAACACTCAGCAAGCAATGATGAATGTCAATGAGTCCCATTATTTTTTTTCACCGAGGAATTCAATGACACACCTTTGCTTCATATGCACTTCCACATCAAACACCATTCTGTCAGACTGTCCAACTCCTACCATCTGTCACACAGCAACAAAATGTAACAGAATACTGGTGGGAAGATTCAACCTCAACTGCCATACCATCAACATCCACCTCCAATGCTAGGGCCAATATAACAAAACAGGATTACAGAGCAGTCCTTGCAAAATATACAAAATCACTAATATATAAGCAACTAAACCTTCTAATTTTCAATGTTTTTCTTAAAACATTAAAAAAAAAAAAAGGAGAACAACAACAACAACAACAAAAAGCTACTGGGATATTTGACCTTGTTTTTGTGAAACTGATGCATCAGTCTGGTCTGATAGCAGTGGCCTAAGTTCTGAGTGAGCTCTCATGGTGTTCATCAGAGATTTTTGACGAAATTTTACTCTCCCTGTACTTCATCCTACACAGTAACTTTTCAAAATGTGTGANCACTGTCAACACTGCTGAAACATATCACACCCACTGCTGTGCTCACATTCACTGTTTTGTCTCCATAAACACTCAGCAAGCAATGATGAATGTCAATGAGTCCCATTATTTTTTTTTTTCACCGAGGAATTCAATGACACACCTTTGCTTCATATGCACTTCCACATCAAACACCATTCTGTCAGACTGTCCAACTCCTACCATCTGTCACACAGCAACAAAATGTAACAGAATACTGGTGGGAAGATTCAACCTCAACTGCCATACCATCAACATCCACCTCCAATGCTAGGGCCAATATAACAAAACAGGATTACAGAGCAGTCCTTGCAAAATATACAAAATCACTAATATATAAGCAACTAAACCTTCTAATTTTCAATGTTTTTCTTAAAACATTAAAAAAAAAAAAAGGAGAACAACAACAACAACAACAAAAAGCTACTGGGATATTTGACCTTGTTTTTGTGAAACTGATGCATCAGTCTGGTCTGATAGCAGTGGCCTAAGTTCTGAGTGAGCTCTCATGGTGTTCATCAGAGATTTTTGACGAAATTTTACTCTCCCTGTACTTCATCCTACACAGTAACTTTTCAAAATGTGTGAACTGCCAGAAAGCAATGACATGAATAAAGTGTGATTTTGAAGCAAAGTATACTTTTTTCTGCTAAAGTAGAGATTATGGAAGTTCAGTACAAGAGACGTGATCAGATTTCTGAGTTGAATATATGATGGCAACTCTACACATTCCATTTAAAAATTTGCAGGTATCATGTATCATGCATCATGTATTTATATCAACTGAATAAAGTCTTGCAAATGTAAATTTATTATTTTTTTTCTGCAATCTTGAAATATCAAGCTGTGTGGTTTTGTTGACACACCCAAGAGACAGGATGCCATTCAGAGAGATCTAGACAAGCTCAAGCAGTGGGTCCAGGAGAACCTAGTGAGGTTCAACAAGACTANCTAATTTTCAATGTTTTTCTTAAAACATTAAAAAAAAAAAAAGGAGAACAACAACAACAACAACAAAAAGCTACTGGGATATTTGACCTTGTTTTTGTGAAACTGATGCATCAGTCTGGTCTGATAGCAGTGGCCTAAGTTCTGAGTGAGCTCTCATGGTGTTCATCAGAGATTTTTGACGAAATTTTACTCTCCCTGTACTTCATCCTACACAGTAACTTTTCAAAATGTGTGAACTGCCAGAAAGCAATGACATGAATAAAGTGTGATTTTGAAGCAAAGTATACTTTTTTCTGCTAAAGTAGAGATTATGGAAGTTCAGTACAAGAGACGTGATCAGATTTCTGAGTTGAATATATGATGGCAACTCTACACATTCCATTTAAAAATTTGCAGGTATCATGTATCATGCATCATGTATTTATATCAACTGAATAAAGTCTTGCAAATGTAAATTTATTATTTTTTTTCTGCAATCTTGAAATATCAAGCTGTGTGGTTTTGTTGACACACCCAAGAGACAGGATGCCATTCAGAGAGATCTAGACAAGCTCAAGCAGTGGGTCCAGGAGAACCTAGTGAGGTTCAACAAGACTAAGTGCAAGGTCTTGAACCCAGGTCAAGGCTGGGCACAAGCTGAAGGATGAAAGGATTGAGCCCTACAGAATAGGACCTGGGGGTACTGGTGGATGGTAAGCTGGACACGAGCTATCAGTGTAATCTCACAGGCCAGATAGCTAACTGCATCCTGGACTGCATCATAAGCATGGCCAGCAGGTTGAGGGAAGCAGTCCTACCCCTCTACTCTGCACTGGTGAGGCCCCACCTGGACTACTGCATTCAGATGTGGAGGCCTTAGTACAGGAGAGAAATGCACCTCTTGGACTGCATCCACAGGAGCGCCACAAAATTGATCCAGGAGATGGAAAACCACCCCATGACAGGCAAACAGAGCTGTGGCTGTTCAGCTTGGAAAAGAGAAGGACATCTGATAGCGGCCCTTCAGTATCTGAAGGATAGAAGGAGACAGACCCTTTTAGCAGGGTCTGTGGTGACAGGACAAGGGGAAAAAGTTTTAAACTTGAAGAGGGGAGAGTTAGATTGGATATAAGGAAAAATCTTTTACAGGGAAGGTGGTGAGGCACTCACACAGGCTGCCCAGAGGTGTGGTAGAAGCCCTGTTTGTGGAAACATTCACGGCCAGGCTGGACCAGGCTCTGAACAACTTGATCTAGCTGTAGTTGTCTCTGTTCACTGCTAGGGAGCTGGACTAGATGACCTTTAAAGGTCCCTACCAACTGTAAAGGTCTACGATTCTATGATTATATTTTCAAACACCTTTACCAAAACAGAAAGTACAGCTGCGTATTCTTTGCTATTCAGAGCCCTGTGTTTAGGCAGCGTATCAAAATGCGTATAGTTATTTGCCATTACCTGAGTCAGCATGACACTGTGCTGCACTCCCTATGCCCTGCTTCCAGTTGACACCGTTAACCTCACGCCAACAGTTTGGTTGTTGCTGAGCAATGGGCATGTGCCCAGAGTCACTCTGCAAGGAAGAGCTGCTGCCTTTAAACCATGGGGTTTGCGTGGGTCACACTGCAAGTGGTACTGGGTCACACACAGCCCACAGGTTGGACATGTCTGGTTTCAGTTATATCCTGATTTCACAGTTTAACCTTAGGATGACAGAACACTGAATTACAGAATCACAGAATATCTTAGGTTGTAACGATCCATAAGGATCATCAGGTTCCAACCTCCCCACTGTGTACAGTGCTGCCTCGGGCCTCATCCAACCTGGTCTTGAATACTTCCAGAGATGAGGCATCCACCACTTTTCAGGAAAACCTGTTCTAAAACATCATGCCTCTCTGAGTAAAAAGTATCTATGTTCTTAGGAAGATTCTTTGATCTTGTATTGAAGAAATAATGTATAATGTATACACTCTTCTCAAAGAAACCTGTTACTACTACTTCTCTGCCTATTCATAGTAAAGCATATAATGATTCTGGCTTATTCCTCAGTTCATTTCCCACACTCACTTTAACGTGAATAGAAATTCTTCATTGTGCCATATTTTCTAATTACAGGTCACTGTTTTTT
>VXAB01002552.1:102656-184276 GCA_013399175.1 Odontophorus gujanensis | reverse complement strand
GGGAAGATTCAACCTCAACTGCCATACCATCAACATCCACCTCCAATGCTAGGGCCAATATAACAAAACAGGATTACAGAGCAGTCCTTGCAAAATATACAAAATCACTAATATATAAGCAACTAAACCTTCTAATTTTCAATGTTTTTCTTAAAACATTAAAAAAAAAAAAAGGAGAACAACAACAACAACAACAAAAAGCTACTGGGATATTTGACCTTGTTTTTGTGAAACTGATGCATCAGTCTGGTCTGATAGCAGTGGCCTAAGTTCTGAGTGAGCTCTCATGGTGTTCATCAGAGATTTTTGACGAAATTTTACTCTCCCTGTACTTCATCCTACACAGTAACTTTTCAAAATGTGTGAACTGCCAGAAAGCAATGACATGAATAAAGTGTGATTTTGAAGCAAAGTATACTTTTTTCTGCTAAAGTAGAGATTATGGAAGTTCAGTACAAGAGACGTGATCAGATTTCTGAGTTGAATATATGATGGCAACTCTACACATTCCATTTAAAAATTTGCAGGTATCATGTATCATGCATCATGTATTTATATCAACTGAATAAAGTCTTGCAAATGTAAATTTATTATTTTTTTTCTGCAATCTTGAAATATCAAGCTGTGTGGTTTTGTTGACACACCCAAGAGACAGGATGCCATTCAGAGAGATCTAGACAAGCTCAAGCAGTGGGTCCAGGAGAACCTAGTGAGGTTCAACAAGACTAAGTGCAAGGTCTTGAACCCAGGTCAAGGCTGGGCACAAGCTGAAGGATGAAAGGATTGAGCCCTACAGAATAGGACCTGGGGGTACTGGTGGATGGTAAGCTGGACACGAGCTATCAGTGTAATCTCACAGGCCAGATAGCTAACTGCATCCTGGACTGCATCATAAGCATGGCCAGCAGGTTGAGGGAAGCAGTCCTACCCCTCTACTCTGCACTGGTGAGGCCCCACCTGGACTACTGCATTCAGATGTGGAGGCCTTAGTACAGGAGAGAAATGCACCTCTTGGACTGCATCCACAGGAGCGCCACAAAATTGATCCAGGAGATGGAAAACCACGCCATGACAGGCAAACAGAGCTGTGGCTGTTCAGCTTGGAAAAGAGAAGGACATCTGATAGCGGCCCTTCAGTATCTGAAGGATAGAAGGAGACAGACCCTTTTAGCAGGGTCTGTGGTGACAGGACAAGGGGAAAAAGTTTTAAACTTGAAGAGGGGAGAGTTAGATTGGATATAAGGAAAAATCTTTTACAGGGAAGGTGGTGAGGCACTCACACAGGCTGCCCAGAGGTGTGGTAGAAGCCCTGTTTGTGGAAACATTCACGGCCAGGCTGGACCAGGCTCTGAACAACTTGATCTAGCTGTAGTTGTCTCTGTTCACTGCTAGGGAGCTGGACTAGATGACCTTTAAAGGTCCCTACCAACTGTAAAGGTCTACGATTCTATGATTATATTTTCAAACACCTTTACCAAAACAGAAAGTACAGCTGCGTATTCTTTGCTATTCAGAGCCCTGTGTTTAGGCAGCGTATCAAAATGCGTATAGTTATTTGCCATTACCTGAGTCAGCATGACACTGTGCTGCACTCCCTATGCCCTGCTTCCAGTTGACACCGTTAACCTCACGCCAACAGTTTGGTTGTTGCTGAGCAATGGGCATGTGCCCAGAGTCACTCTGCAAGGAAGAGCTGCTGCCTTTAAACCATGGGGTTTGCGTGGGTCACACTGCAAGTGGTACTGGGTCACACACAGCCCACAGGTTGGACATGTCTGGTTTCAGTTATATCCTGATTTCACAGTTTAACCTTAGGATGACAGAACACTGAATTACAGAATCACAGAATATCTTAGGTTGTAACGATCCATAAGGATCATCAGGTTCCAACCTCCCCACTGTGTACAGTGCTGCCTCGGGCCTCATCCAACCTGGTCTTGAATACTTCCAGAGATGAGGCATCCACCACTTTTCAGGAAAACCTGTTCTAAAACATCATGCCTCTCTGAGTAAAAAGTATCTATGTTCTTAGGAAGATTCTTTGATCTTGTATTGAAGAAATAATGTATAATGTATACACTCTTCTCAAAGAAACCTGTTACTACTACTTCTCTGCCTATTCATAGTAAAGCATATAATGATTCTGGCTTATTCCTCAGTTCATTTCCCACACTCACTTTAACGTGAATAGAAATTCTTCATTGTGCCATATTTTCTAATTACAGGTCACTGTTTTTTTAAGTGATACTGATATCTCCTTAACGAAGCAACTCTACTTTTTCTTCATTTTTTATTCCTCCTTAGTTACTTAGTATAGAAGAAAATAATTCACTAGTCAATTATAGTTCTACTACTGTAGCTTGTTCTAGGACAGACAGTTCACTAGCCATTTGTCTCTTGAGAGGAATCTCTCAGCTCATTGGAAAAAATATGAAAAGATGTTCAGCTATCCAGCGGTGTATGCGTCTCAGTGTATTTCTTAGTATTCTGCAGTTTTGTAACAACTGAAATGATCTGTCCCATAGGTTCTGCTGATAAATTACTCCATTCTGATAAGACTCAGCAACCTCCAGCTCTCTTTCATGAAATACTTAAAATTAAGACATTTTTACATCCAGCTGACAGTTTTTACTTCATACATTTAATGTGGAAAAATCCCCATGATTCAGACAACTCAGCACTGTAACTACCTCTTTGAGGTATGTTTAATATTTTAGAGTTGATCAAGATTTTTTTCTCACGGCAACACTAATTTTGTTTTTATCCTTTTTTCATTATCTTTCCTCTTACTTGATTGTTTCGAAATGGCACAGCTTGGAAAACAAGTACATTCTGTTTCCTTTATTCTCAATTCTTTTTCTCCTCAGTGTATTTTTCTACTTTGCACATCACTCCTTCCATTCAAAACATTAACAAGCATCTGCATTCCTCCCCAGTTTCAAATTGCAATTACTGCTTTTCTTCTTTCTTGAGACACTTAATGACTTGCTTCTTCAGCTCTGGCAGGACAAATTCCAGATAATTAAGTAAAATCTTTTGTAATATATGAAAATCTCAAAAGCATAAATTTCTGCTCTTTATTCCTGCTGTGCTTCTGTGTATCTTTCTCTCTGTAGCTAAGCTAGCCTTATACAGCTGATGAGTATAAATATAAAACAGTTGTGCATTTTAATTCTCACTGCATTGGAGGTATTTGCTAAGACAAATTAAAGGGGAACTTCCTTTAGAATTGTCATATAATTACAAAGTCAACAACTTCTGCTTACCCACTAATTACAGAAAATTGTATTTGATAGCTGCATAATTTGCTCATATTTGAAAATATTTGCTCTCGTCTTCAGTGCTGTTTAAAGGATATTTAAAGATGTCTGCTCAATTCTTTTGAATTTAAACCTATGCATAATGTAAATAAAACATACTATATGCCAAAGGGTTGTTATTATGTATCTATCTATTTAATTTACACTACACTAATTCTTCTGTTGAATGCAAGTTCCTACAATTTAATCTCTTTTAATAGATGCACATGATCTTTATAGCAGTGTGAAAGAAGGGCCAAAACTGTATATAATGCTAAAAGGTTGAATCTTAAATACTCTGTTTTGGTTAGGACTCATATAGATTGGTACACACTTGCAATTGTTCAGTCTGACACATTTACAAACACAAAATGAAGTGCTTGCAAAACAATAGTTGCATGTTTACCCAGGAGGACAAAAAACAAGATTCCAAAGGTAAAGAAATTACAACATTCCTCAAGGCATCTTCCATAGTTGCCAATGAATTAACTTGTTACTCAATAATTTGAAACCCGACAGAAAGAAGTCTAAATCTAATCCACTACACCTGACAAACTTTTATTTACGTAGACAGAGGCTGCTGTTAGTGGTTCTCGAAGATTTTTCTCCTCCTTAGGAGTCTCATAAACTCGTTCCTAAGTACAGCAGACCTAATCCTCAGTCTATTTGACAAAAAAAAAATTGTTATCACAAATTTAAGATAATTAAATATTCTGAAAAGAAAATGTCTTTTACTGAATTCATCATGGGGCTTCTTTGCATTTCCATCTCACATTTTAGGAATACATTTCACTAGAAGTACCCAACAGTTTTTCGCACAACTCTAAAAAACCTTATCACAGACAGTGCTTGCTTCCTCGAATACACCTTCAACACAGGCTCATCTCAGTTGATAGTTAATCTAGACTATTAGATTATTAAAATTATCTGAGGTGCTGAAAAAGTTTACATGGAAAAAATATTTGTATTATTCCAGTTAAATCTAGAGAAGAAACAGCGACCAATAGAGGGATCAATGAACACTGGAACTGTATTTGTTCCCTCTGCTCTCTATTGATAAATGATCCAGAATTATGGACTTAATTTGTGAAATAAACACCTTTTTACTTTATTCATTGTATGTAGCCATACATACATAAGGGCAAAGTCAAAATCCTAATGAGCAAGTTAAATTTTATGGATTATATCAGTCCCGTTTTCCAGCTTGAAAAGTAGATATACAGACATTATATTAAAATATGCAGACAAGAAATGAAGATGTAAATCAAGCAAAGAAAATCTTCTGTAAAATGAAATAATCTTGCAGAAAACGTGTCCGGTACAACCAGAATGATATGGTTAGAGGAGATGGGAGGATAGAAGAGGAAGAGGAGTGGAGGGAATGTGCTTTTGGAGGAGCTTAGAACATGAGAGAGAAGATGGAGAGGACAGAAGGGAATGGAATAGAACAGGGAACAAAAATATAAAGGTGTACTTAAATTTAGACTAAATTATTGGAAATTTATTGTAGAATTTGGTGCCAGACAGCCTGGAGAGTGAAAGTTTTGTGTTTTTGCTTTTTTACTTTCCCCAGTTTCTTGATTCGTTTTGTGGCTCATTCCCAAGAAGAAATTATTCTAATTATTTTTCTCTGGTTAAAAATCTTACTAGGTACAGAGGCATTAACCTGCTTGATTTACTGTGTTGTTTTTACCCTGTTTACAGGAGATCCGAAATATTCCTCCTAAGCAAAGCTGCTATTTTTTTTCCTTTTCAAAAGTCACATAGTAGGAAGAGGTAACTCTGGAAATAGGGACTGCAGACACCATATATAATTCTTTGCACTTACTTAAGTGTAAATAAATATGCCAGAATAAAACCTAGTACTGTTATTATTGTCTCAGTATCTCCAGAAGGAGAAGTGACAGGAAATTAAGATGAGCTGTTTTAATGAGTCAGCTGTTCAACTGTTTGTTCACATTTTGTTTGCTGTAACTCATTCTCTCCCTCCCTCCCTTTTTATCTAAGTTTCACAACCAGGAGGCAAGCAACAGGCAATCTAAAAAGTTATAAGGAGACAGCAAGGTTTCAACTTCAGCAAAAAGTGATCTGTATTTAAAGTCACTACGACTGATCAATCTTTTAGGACTACATATGAAATTAAATTTCTGGGAGCAGAAAGCCTCAGGCTTTTCTGCTACTCTTACATTATATTCTGTGCATGGCACAGGAAACTCTTGCTAATGGGATTGCTGGGTATTAAAAAAAGATACTTCAGAGTATGCTCGAATAGCCTGTTATAGTGCTGTGTGTACAAATAAATTTGTGTTTTGCAGAGCTGCCATTTCACTGCCTCCATGGCCTTCAGATTTGAAATGCAAAGCATTTGATTTTCTTCTTTATCACTGAAAATGACACAGCGAGTTCAAGCAAAACCTAAATCACTACACTTGTGTAAACTCAACATCAGCTGTGTATGACACAGTCATAATTTTGATCCAAACGCAGAACTGAGTAATCATTAAGTTCTCTTAATTTTCCTAAGTTATTTCATAGTCCCAGTGAGTCAGTAAGAGGAACATTTCACATTTAAGAATAAAGCCAAATAGGTCAAGTTCAAATACCTAGCACCAAGTTTCTACAGCAGGCTCGGTATATTCAGAAAAATAAATAAATAAATACTGCTAGGTTTTAGACTAATAAAACATGCAGAAATGAAATAAAGAAATCACAGAAGCTACCTCACACTTTCCATCTCCTGCACCTTTAAAATATATACATGTAAAAACTCATACACAAAGGAAAGGAGGTTGGGCTTCGAATTCTCAATCTGTTGTCTTGGTAGAAGGAGGTTAGTGATATAGAGATGATGCTTATGATGGGCTGTGACAGTTGTCAGTGAGTGATTTCTCAGACTCTCAACTTGCAGAATTAACTACAAAACAGATGTCTAGGAACTGGCATTTTATTCTGCACTTCTGCCAGATGAGCACATACAGGAAAGGTCTGCAAGATCTCAGGTGTCTAGCATCTGAGACAGAAATTCTTCATTACAGTTAGATCAGAGAAGAAGCTGACAGTATGAGTAAATGGTGAAAAATTAAAGATACGTAATGTAGACTATCTGTGGTTTCTAACTATTACACCAAAAGAACAACTTCATTTGGCACTAACTGTGAGAATCTAAAACCTTGTCCTTATAACAAACAAATTCATCAGTAGTCCATTCCAGGCAGGGCACATACTACAGGAAAATAATGACTGAGTTTCTCACATTGCTCCTCTCTGTTGCTGATAACAGGAGCTGAGATATAAAAATCTATAATCAAGCAAACAAACTTTACCATATGTGTTTAAAATTGCTTAAATTTCTTGTATATTGCTCTAAACAATTAAAAAGTACTTAGGTTTTTGTCTCTCAGCTGCTTTCTCTGGTGTTAGATATTTTTAACCATTCTCATTACACTTCCTTCTGACTAGGCCTTGTAAAGATAGCAGGTAAATTCTCTGTTCTGACAGTCCAAATGCTTTTCCCTTTCTTACTTGGTATTTATTAACAGATTTTGACTATCTATGGTAGGCTCTAAAAATTTGTTAAAGAAATGCAGTTCCTCATGCTGTGCAAAACCTGGGCCTTGAATACTGAGTCACTAATTTGGGAAGCATGCTAACATCCTTTCTTGTCACCAGAACTGCACAAACACAGCCCTTCAGAAGTAAAAGATTATCTTACTGACAGGTTCGAAATTATATCTTCCAACATAATCTATTTTGCCAGGGAGTCATTCAATAATTAAGAAAAAAGAAAAGAGAAAGTCATAATGTATTTTAAATAAACATTTAGCCTGATTTTTCTTGCTGCTATGGGAAAAATAAATGTCCCACGAGACAATGAATTATTTGAAGCTGATGCATTATTTAGTATTACAGGATTTCTGATGTGTCATTTCTTATTAGAGCTCATTTCATTTACTGAACTTTTCCCAATCCATCAACATAAGTGTGCTGAACAAGAGATAAACTGTAACAATAAGGAAAGAATAATGTTCGATTCTTTTGATGAGATACAGGAACAAGTTCAATTTCAATTCAGTTTTTCCTAGTAACAACTCCAAACACTATGAAAACTATCATAACAAATAAACCCATCAATAGGTCAATTGTGAAGATAACTTCTAATTCCTTGCAACATTCTTTAAAATGCAGCATTCACTTCATTTTAGAAGTACAGCTTCTACGTCTATCTGACAGCAACATTTTTTATCATGTATCAGAAATCCATTTTAAATTCCACATTTTCAAAGCTTAATAAAGGCTTTGCCATCTCTTACTTCGTGGTCCTGTATGTAGCCAGTACTATGGCTTAAAAAAAAAAGAACAAAACAACATTGTGGCTGTAGCTGAAGCCATTTGCATTTCTTTTTGCATGACAGCAATCCATTTTTAGAGAAAATGTCTCTGTGAATTATAAGGTAAGTGCATTTGGTGCCAAAACCCAAAAGCATTCATGCTTATCTTTTTTTTTAAATGCAAGAAAAGCTACTCTAAAAACCAACTGGCTGTTAAGTAGAGGAAATTATTAAGTAAATTCTTAAAAAGTAGTTTTGGGGGATTTTGCATGTTAATTCTGAGATAATCCGTAAATCCAGATCAATACTTTATAGTAATATCACACATTACCTTCTTTGGAAGTTAAAATAAAAAGCATTCTTATTGAACAAGAAAACATTATCTTTTTGCATCAAATACAAAAACCATATGATTATTTATATAATAACATAGAAAAATAGTTTCAGCTTACCTGTTCGCAGTAACAGACATGGACCACATTGAAAGTCAATGAAAGATGAAGTCAGTTCATTTAACAGAGGAAAAAAAAAAAAAGGAAAATAATTATAATAATTATTCTAATAATTATTCTAAGACACAATCATAGAATTGGTTGAGTTTGAAGAGGCTCTTAAGGTCATCTAGCCCAACACCTACAGCTATAGACAACTACAGCTAGATCAGGTTGTTCAGAGCTCCCATCCAGTCTAACCTTGCATGTCTGCAGGGACTGAGTATCCAACACCCCTGGGCAACCTCTGAGACTGCCTCATCACCCTCAGCATAAAAAACTTCTTCCTTATGTCCAGTCTAAATCTCCGCTCTTTTTAATTTGGAGCCATATCCCCTTGTCCTATCACCACAGATCCTGCTGAAGGGTCTGTTCCCTTCTTTTTCATAGCCTCCCTTTAGACACTGAAAGGCCGCTCTCAGGCCTCCCAAGAGCCTTCTCTTTCCCAGACTGAACAGTCCAAGCTCTCAGCCTTTGTCTCACAGGGGAGATGTTCCAACCCTCAGATCATTTCTGCAACCATCTCTGCTCCCAGATAATTTTTTCTTAAACATTTCTTAATTTCCTCTAAAGCTTTGGGATCTTTATTTGTCCTAATTTGCAACTGAGCCAAAAATGAGTCTATTGGTGACATCCATGTCAAAATAATTAATATGCTTTCACTTTCAGTAAGATTATCAACTTTTCTACACTGATTGTTCTATAAAATAAACTAGCTTATGTTACCAAGCAATTAAGACATCCCTACCAGCTTTCAACATTTTTCCAGCATCTTGCATTTTAATAAATGAAAAGCATAACCATTACACATTTTAAAAGCCTTAAAACAGAAAGTGCACACTGCATGAAATCTGATAGCAACAACATAAGGTACAAGAATCCTTCCATTGAAATCTACAGAATTTTCAGTGAGTTTAATTCCAAGCCTCATATTTCCCATTACTGTGTCTTTAGTTCTTGGTTTATACAGATATTAAAACTTCAACAGAGAGTAGACAGAAAACATCTTTCCTATAAGCATTCAAATAGCAACGAAAATGAACACTGTTAAGCATTCTTTGCTCCAAAGGATGCAATCTCTTCATGGGAAAGGTTGAGTTTATACTTAGTGTTGGAGAACTGGAGTTTAGGTAGACTTCAACAAGCCGCGATACTGCCTACTTAGAACTTCACAGCACTCTACAATTTAACCAAGATGAGAAAAAAAAGGAAGAAAATAAAACTTATTAGGTTTGTTATTCCTAATAAATTCATAAATCTAAATACTGCTACACCCAAAAGATTTAAATCGGTACACTTTCTGAAACATATCTACAGTTACATTATTCTCCACTCATACAACTTCTAATCTCCTTATTTTGTTCTCACAAGATTTAACAAGAGTCATTGTTTCACATCAATCCATCAACACCTTTCAAATGCTGCTTTACTATTATTTGCATCCTCTTAACAGTGAGCAACTCACTGAAGTTTTCATAAAGAAACAACACACAGGCAGCTGTATAGTAAAGGCACACAAAAAAGCTCCAAATATAACAAGATTAAAAAAAAAAAGTAAACTAGAGTAAAAAAATTTTGCATTTCACTTTATTTAATGGTATACATAGAAGAAAAGTATGTCTTCGAGTTAAAAAAAACAAACACATTCTGACAGAGGAAGAAATGGATCCCAATGATGTTTTACACACAGTGATGTTGAGCTGTTTGTAAGTAATCATTTCTCCTTTCACCTCTGCTGCCTCCTATTCTCACAGGCATTTTTATTTTGGTCCTTGTCCAGAGAACATTTAAGACAACTTAGAGAACTGGGTAGAATCAATTTTCTTCTGGAATGCACTGGCTCTGGCAGGGATTTGTAGAAGGCATAGATTTTTAGATGGGAATGTGTGCCTACTATCTCTTTTATTTATGGGACAATTACTCTCTAGTCCATTCTTAAACCTCTTATGCTTTATGCAGGTGCATAGTCACCTAGTACTTATCCACAGGTTCTGGAAAATGGAAGAAGGATAAGCAGAAATCATTTAATGCTCTTCCTTTCAAAGAAAGGTGTGCTCCTAGAAACTAACACAAATAGCCCCAATTTTCATGACTAATCATGTTTCTAATTGATTAAGTAGCTCCCAGCACTAACCACTGCCTCACGCATACCAAGAAAATCAATCTTCATTTCCCATGAACAGATGAAGTAAAGACAAGAGTCAAACTCTGCAATCAATTGACTTGCTTTTTTTGTTGTTTTTTTTTTTTTTACACTAAAACCCAGTGGCTTAATTTATAAGGAACTGTGGTCTTCTAAAATTGATACATTAAAAGAAAAGGTATGCATGTCTACTCCAAATACTTCAGATTAAAAAACAAACACAAAATGCCTCCAGGTGTTTCAGATGCGATGCTAGAAATTGCCTTTTCTGACAATCACCAACAAAAAACACTGAAATGAAAGGGTTTGTATCGCTTTTAAAACCTTTGTCAGATTTTGTCCTATGGTTCTACTTATACTTTGGAAATAAAAGCAAAATGACATTCAGTCAAATCCTTCTTCTTTGGACTCATGCATAAAGTTTAGAAATACATAAAATGCAATCTGGTATTTCCTATAGATCCTGCAAATTACTATACAAATATGGAAAACAGTTTAACTTCCACACCTGGCCCAGCCCCCTAAAATTCAAGCAAGTCTTCAACCAATTACAAAATGTTTATGTACTGTATAAATAACTGTTTCCATTCCTTGTAGGCTGGATTAGCAGCAATGTGCCTTGCAGCAAAAAAGGATAACAGTATACTGGGCTGCATTAGGAAAAGTGTTGCCCACTGGTTAAGAGAGGTGATCCTTCCCCCCTTATCAATGTTGGTGAGGCAACACCTGTAGTGTTGGGTCCAGTTCAAGAATAACAGGGATACTGGAAAGGGTTCAGCAAAGGGCCAGGAGAAGGATCAAAAGAATCAAGCATTTCTCCTATGAGGTAAGGCTGAGAAAACTGGGAGTGTTTAGCTTAAGAGAACAGAAGTCTCAGAGAGATCTTCTCAACGCAAACAAATTCCTGAAGGAAGCATATAAAGAAGATGGAGCCAGGCACTTCTCAGTGGTTTCAATGAAGAGACAGGAGACAATGGGCACAAATATTAAGAAACACTTTTTCCCTATGAAGGTGACAGAGCACTGGAGCAGACAGGCTAGGGAGGCCTGTTTCCTCCTGCAGAGATCCTGAAAAGTTGCCTGCACACGGCCCTGGGCAACTTGCTCTAAATGGACGTTAGACAATAAATAGAACATGTAAAAATGTTATCAAGTCCTTAACTTTTCAGTTAGAAGGTACTGTGAAAGTGAAAAAAAGTCATCAAAACAGTAAACAATGTATAATGCATAGTTTGTTGTTCCAAACAAATTTTAAAATATATTCACTGAGTATCAGTTTCGAATCCAGTTTCTTCAGCTGCTGTTGTATCAATGTTATTTCTGGAGAATAAATTCTAAGTAAAAAATTCCAACTGTTAATTAAACAACCTAAGTAGAAGAATCTAAACAATGCCAATAAATTTACAGATCTACAACTAAAATAAAAGTGAGAGTCAAGAAGGCAGATTTAGAAGATTACATAAATCTCAAAAGTCTGGAAATAAAGATGCTGTGACAACTTTCCTGCCTCTTCTTGTTAGAAAGTGCACTCACACAAGTCCCTCACAACCCTGATACAAGCAAAGACATGCCAGATCCATCCTGAGCACAGAGGAAATTCAGATATGAGAACGAAGGGAACAGAAGGTTTATTCATAAAAACACAGAAAGGTTTGAGTTGGAAAGGACCCTTAAAGGTCACCTAGTCCAACTCCCCTGCAATGACCAGGGACACCTACAGCTACACCAGGTTGCTCAAAGCCCCATCCAGTCTGACCTTAGATGTCTTCAGGGATGAGGCATCCACCACTTCTCTGGGCAACCTGTTAAACTGCCTTGCCACCTCTGCTGTAAAGAACATTTTTAGTTGTACTAATTCAAACTAAAGTGATTACATGAAGGACTGATTGATGGAGAATCCTGAAGAACTGCAATCACAGGATTTGCTGCTTCTTTTCTTTGTTCCCTATTGCCCTTCTAGGTTTTTTTCCACTTACCATTCTCACCTTTCCAGATAAACAATCCGTCCCCACTCTGTTCTTCTGCACAGCATGAGTTTTTGCTACAGTCGTGTCCAATTTCACTTATTTCTGACACAGTTATGCAGGCATTCTCAGCTTAACATGGAATCATCACCAATTAGGTTGCCTGGACACTGTTTTCTCTGCAAGGTTCTTCTCCTGCAAAGGGTCCCAAGAATCTGTGAAGTCTGTCACGATTCCTCTTCATCCACCTGAGAAATCCTACAGTTCCTTACGGCACAATTTGTAGCTTGTCAGCTCCTCACAGCTACCTGTCACATACAGCAATTTTTCATGCCATCGCTTTCTTACACCTGTTCAATTAGCTTAACCTCAGATCACAGAATCATAGGATATCCTGAGTTGGAAGTGACCCAGGAGGATCACCGAGTCCAACTCCTGATGCAAGTAATCAGCAACCTAGCGTCTGCCTGCCTCCTTAGCACAACCATGCAGAGGGCCTGGTTTACGTAGACAGAGAACATTTTTCAATAAAGGTGCAAGTATGTCTGAGTTACACACCAACATTTCGGAATGTGTCTCATTTCTCAGATACAAAGACCACTTCTCTGATTGAATTAACACAGGCTAAGGACAAAATCGTTTTATTTTAATTACTGAGTCTTCCTATATTGAAGACATCTGGCATATCAAACATTATGACAACTTAATAAACTAGAACTTTAGTGAGATAGGAACCTTGATGTCTCCCTTCACAAGGATTCCACTTCTAGGTAAGTACACAAAACAGGTGCCAAAAGATACAAGAGCTTTAATTTCTCTGTAGAACTATAATTCAGGTTACAGTATTAAAGAAACAATTTCAAGAAACCCACCAAGTCACCAAACAGCTGTCCCTATAATCCAACACAAAGTCTCACAGCTCATGTGAAAATAGAGTTTAAATCCTATTAGATGAACTCCAGGTAATCAATTCCTGGTTACCCATCCTGGGGTTAAGCCAACAATCCTATTGTATAAATTCTGATAAAGTATGCCAGTTCTAATACTCTTCATTTGCACAAAAACAAAACCATCTCAGTGTTAACAATCTGTATTTCTTGATAGTGACTGCAGATACACACTTCAGTTTTGTGTTTTTTTCTAACACCTTTGAAGTTAATGATTGCTCATCCTAAAGCTGTAAAAAACAAAAACAAATAAACAAACAAAAAAAAGAGTTGTTTTTTTTTCTCCCCTAGGAAAAAGCCATTTATCTTCAATAGGATTCTTCTGTAGAAGGGACTGAAAAAGCCTAGGAAACTTTGACAAAAGTCTATCAAAACAAAACAAATGCATGTGTGTGTGTCTGCCTAAGTTTAATTTCCAGAGTAATTTTGCAAGAAGCAAAATGCCAAATTCAGTATTTATTTTATCAGGTAGACAAAGGTTAAAATTCAGAAAATAAATTATGATAAGGTACAACTGGAACTTTCAGCATATTAATTGTATTAGAAAAAGATCAGAAGCCAGTCTAAAGGTATACACTGCCATATGGATGATGACCAAAAGGCAGCACGAGAAGAAAAATGAGCAATAGCACCTAATAGGGTTTTAAAATTGTGTTAAGCTGATTAGCAATTACATTTTACCTTCTCAATAGTTGTATTTTCAATCTTAATATGAAAATAGTAAGAAAAAACCCTATGTAACTATGCATACAACATTCAGAACTATAAATATTTTAAACCTACAAATTTGTTCTGGCTATCTTACTATAATAATAATTGCTTTTTCTCAGCTACGTTGTTTCATGCAGAGAAGTCTACTTTCCATACAGGAATGGTAATCATTATTTCACATTTGTTTTGTATCTTTTTTCAGATTTACTACATTTAGAAATTAAAGTACACAATTTTTCATGCGTTATGAGTGAAAAGACTATTTTTGTTTGGCCTATTAAAACTGAATCAAGGTCTTTCAACACTAGAAGTTCATACTGTGTACCCTATTTTACTATATGCTAGAAACATGGAAACATCCCATCAGTGTTTATATGACTATTCTTTATCTATCTAGGAAGTTACAGATCCGGAAAGGTAGGAAAGAATTCTGCTCAGAAATCTCCTGAGATGGAGAAGATACTATTTCCATTTCTCAGACTTATTGGAACCCGTTGTCTACATCACAGAAACAGCTCTAACTGCTAAAATCCATAAACAGAAGAGAGGTACTAAAACATCTGTCTTCTCTTGTGTCCTACAAAACAGTTGCTCCACTTTGGCTCATTGCTGAGTAACTGTTCCCAAGCGTATATGCACACAAACACAGAGCTCTGAGGCTCACATAGTGAATTTCGCCCCTGACAGATCTTGGCAAAAAATAGCTCCAGATCCCACTGCATCTTTGAGGGGAAACAGTCTGATCCAGTCTGGATGTATACAAAACATGGAATGTGGGACATTTTCAAGTTATAACATACCTAGTATTTGCAGATTCCTACATGATGGGTAGTAGCAGTTTATCAGGTAAGTACAAACTTACATCAAAGTACAAGAGTTCAATCTCTTTTAAGGCAGAAACTTCAATATAAGTAAGCAGTCTGAAAGTAAATAGTAACATAAAACTCCAAATTTACATAAATAATGGCAAATTATCACTCTCGTGGACGAAAAGCTGTACCTGAGCCAGCAGTACACACTTGCAGCCCAGAAGGCCAACAGTACCCTGGGCTGCATCAGAAGAGAGTTGGAGTAGGGAAATGGAGGGGATTGTCCAAATCTACTCTGTCCTTTTAAGAACCATTCTGGAGTACTGTGTCCAGGCCAGGGATCCCAGCACAAGGAAGATATGGAGCTGTTGTAGCAAATACAGAGGAGGGACACAAAGATCATCCAAGGGCTGGAGCAGCTCTATGACAAAAAGGCTGAGGAAGGGGAACGACTTTTTACATGGTCTGATAGTGACAGGACAAAGGGGGATGACTTTAAACTAAAGAGAAGAAATTTAGGATTAGAAATTAGGAAAAAATTCCTTACACAGAGGGCAATGAGGCCTTGGCACAGCTGTCCAGAGAACAGGACAAGGACAGGTTGGATGGGACCTAGGGCAGCCTGAGGTGGTGGGGGGCAGGGGGGTTGGAACTAGATGATCTAGAATACATTAAAGTATTCTAAGCCATTCTATGATTCTACAAAATTTCAAAATACAATGGTTAAAACTTTCAGCACTCTGAGATGATTATGTAGCTCTGAAGGAAAGAAAGCCCACATATACCTCACATTTACTGAGAACTAACCTGCTCATAAACTTAGTGATTCTGTTTGGCTTACAACCACTCAATACCAGGTGTTTAGGAACTACATGGAAATGGCAGAATTTTAATGTTCACTTCCTCTAATCACATTTATTACAAATACAAGAAGATAACTATTTTCTATTCTCTGTGTGTTGTTCAAAATTTTATGATCTTCTATTTCCATCATGCTGAAGACATTTAATTTTTATAATTAACATTTTACGATAATACATAATGATTTTATTTGCACAAGATGAAGATGCAACTGTTGCAAGAGATTTAGAGGACAATGTGATGAATAGTTTATAATTCAACATATTTGCTTAGTTATTTCATTTCATCAAAAGTGTTTTTATTTGGACTCGTACAAAAGAAATGATACATGCCAAAAAAAATTATCTTCTATGTAATGCAGGTATAAGTTAACTCATTACTTGGTTTTAAAATTCTTTTGTCTCATTTTTTCCTCCATTACATACACGTATCAAAGAGCACCAAGAAATACCCAGGACACTTCTGTAAATGTCATCAGGAACTACATTTGACAGACAAGGGCTCATGAACTTCTTAAGTATAAGAAAATCCAGGTTCATAGGATAAACAAACTTAAAATCAGCCATAGGGCCATTCTCTCCTTGACTTCAGCTGAGCACAGTAACTTAAGAAAAAATATAAGGATGATTAAGATAGCCTGACTGGAAAAGGAAACACTTAAAAAGGACAGCACAGATGGCTGTGGGTCAGTAATTTCACCTGTTTTCATATAGCAAGTAAGAACAGAATGATTACTTTAGGTAAAGAGCAAGGTCTGAAAAACATTACCTCATGGAGAAATGAAGTCCATGTAAGCCTACAGGTATCAACTCAAAAGCAAGAAAGGTATATTCAGTGAAACTGTAACCTACATTTCAATCTACACTACTTTTATAGCACTTGAGAATTTAAAATATCCTGGTTATTCAAGTATATTGTTGTTTTTTTAGTAGTTTGTGATTTTTTTTAAATGTTAAACCACACAACTATTACCAATACTATTATTTCAATATCACAAATGAAAGAGAGAGAAAGGGCATTTGGTAATTACCCACATAATCACAGCTGCAAAGGATAGCTTAACAAATCAATTCCTTCATTTTCTCATTTATCCTTCAAAACCAATACCGCAGTGTCTATTAAGTGTAAAATATGCAGTGTTAAATTTATCACTGGATAAACAAGCCACCAATCCTTTTATTATTTAAGGATCTTCACTGTCTCGGTTTAGGTTTTGCTCTGCTTTCCTCTTTTTTCCTTCTTTCCTGTCAGTAATGAAAATTCCCCCAGAAGTGAAGGGGATTTACTCTCTTCCTCTGCCATAAAACCAACATACAGTGTGACTGAACTTCAGCAGACAGATTAGCTGATTTAAGTTAGCTCATATGTTGTTCATAGTCTGGTGGTGGTCTGCTAAGTGAAGATAAAATTTACTATTTTTGCTAATCATTCATCAGAGCCACAGACAGATTAAATACTGCTCCTGGATTTATCTTTACTCGAAAAGGAACCCAATGAAGAATAAAACCAAAATATAAAACTCAGCAACAACCTTTTGTGATCACTCCAAGGATGTATCTTAATGAACACCTCTGCATCTCTGTACTTCATCTGGCTTAACAATACGCTTGCAGTGATGATCAGCCAACAATAATTCTGATTAAAGTACTATTAACTACCAGAAAAACAGTGCCAGGTACTTAGTCTGTACTTACATAATAAAAATCTCTAATAAAAATGACAGAATGTAAAAATTCTTTTTCCTCCTAAAAAAGACGACGATTCCTCTATATTGTTTTCTACTTATTTTTACTGACTCTTCTGTTTTACTTAATACAGTTCGTTAGTCTGCCAAGTCAAAGCTCTTTCAAATATCTTTCTACACATTAATTTTTGAAACTTTCCTGTCACACTGTGTGGTTGCAGCATTACAGAAACAAAGTGCATCTTAAGAGAAGCATGGCAATTTAAGACTTCTGTATAAAAGAACTGTTGCTGTTTTCAAACACTTAAGTGATGCTTCTGTCTTATAATAGCTAATTTTAATAAAGAAAAATAAAAATAACCTTTAAACATAATTTTAAGAACAAGATACTGTGGAAAACATAAGAGCTTTTTTTTTCCATGACTAGGAAATTCAATAAACGATAGTACTTCGCAGCCATTTTTGGTCTTCAGAAGGATCACTTCCACCACTTTGTTAAAGCTCAAACTACAACATGCTTTCCACTTACTCTTGTACATTAATAACGGATACAGTATTTCTTACTATATATCTTGTTTTTCTCTGCTTATTTGACAATTTTTTTGCTGACATGGTTAGATAATTGGAGAAGAAACCCTCCAAACTCTTATCATCTTGAACTCCCAAGTTCTTCAATAGTGTTCACAATCACTACTAACCACCATTATTACAGGTCTTTTCAGAATAGGTTAGGTATGCACATGGGCTGAAGAAGGCAGGTAAGGTAGGAATTACGTAATCTATGGAGGAAGGGATACAACAGATCACTTATTTGGAGTCCCAGTTATTTTTTACTTTAAGATTTGATAATTTTTCAGAAGTACTGCAAAAAGTTTTCATATTCAATACACACTGTGTACTGCTAAGTATTCACAAGTAGGGTAAAATAGGTCATGAGATACAAATTTAAACTCACTGAAATACTTAACCAAATATTTTGAAATGTTTCATCTACAAAGTAACAAAGTTCTTTTTCGTATGAACTTCTCTACCTGTCACAGTGTAGCCAGGGTATGGCTCCCCAGTATATGAATTTAGGCAACTTTGGAATATCTAAGTTTTGCTGTGCTGACTCAAAGATCAACTTTTCACCCTATGTTTCTTCACTATGATTTCTGAAGACTAGTTACTCCAACAATGATTACATAAAATAGGAGATTAGACAGCAAAGTAGTACTTTCACTATGAGAATCATAAATTGTTTTAAAGTGGGAAAATGCCATACATATTTGAACAAACGTCATTCAGTAAAAACCACATTGTTCTGACGATCATGGATATGACTCAGTAACTATACGGAATCAATTCTTTTAAATCAACAATATAGCCTCAGGCATATCCAGCTGATTAACAACCACAAAGGAAAGAAAAATCATCTTCATATTGCCTTAAGAACATATAAAATTCTGTCAAGTCACTTTGCTTTAGAAAAGCAATTTTTGTTTTGATTAAAACAACAACGCAAGAACTGTCCATATGCACGTAATGTATGGGTGCTACAAATCATAAACTACCTTCAAATCTTAGTGGTAGAACTACTAAAAAGTATATAGGAAATGAATGGTTTAGAAAACTCTCCCAAAGATCATATGATGTAGATCTGGTAAGAAGTAGGTAAAACCAAACTATGAGCTTATCTATGGAACAATTAGTATGGTAGACAATGGCCTTTAAAATATTAAAACTGCACTTCCTAAAACAATGAGGGGGAAAAAAAAAAAACCTATCGGAGCTCACAGTTGCAGAACAGCCCTCTTCAGAATGAAAGTACATCAGAAATAATTGGAATAAAATCACTCCTCCAATACAACACTTTATACGCTGCTACACCCACCAGCTCAGGCTGCTCCAGGGCCCCATTCAACCTGGCCTTGAATGCCTCCAGAGATGGGGCACCACAGCTTCCCTGGTGGCTTGTGCTAGTGCCACATCACTCTGAGTAAGGAATTCCTTCCTACCATCCAGCCTCTTTTAGTTTTAAGCAAGTCACATTGTCTTGTTGCTGTAAGACCATGTAAAAAGTCAGTCCCACTCCTGCTTCTAAGTCCCTGCTGGTCACCACTCTTCTGATGCAGCCCACAATTCTTAATGGCATTCTGGGCTACAACAGCATACTGCTGGCTCATGTTCAGTTTTTCATCCACTGGAACCCCACACGTCCTTCACAACAGGGCTGCTCTATTTCAGTTTTTCTCCCAGTTCATCCTCATATCTGTCAATGCCTCAACTTAAGCACAACACCTTGCACTTAGCCTTGGTAAACTTCATTAAGTTTTCATATGCCCACTATTTGAACCTGTCCAGGTTCCTCTGGATGGCAACCCTTCCTTCCTGTGTACAAGCTGCATCATTACTAACCAGTCAGAGAACTTTAATAAGGACAGTTGATACATAATTGAAAAATGCAGCATGAAAAATAGTATCAACTGCTGTATACTATCCTATAGAAGTGAACACACAGTTGCATCATTTTTCCAAAAGCTGCATATACATTCCAGAATATTAATGGTTGACAGAAAACTCCACATTGCCACAACTATGAGGGAAACACTTCTTTGTTGTATGCCCCTGCCCCTCCCCCTCCCCCTCTTATATTAGGAGATATTCTACAAAGACTGAGAACAAACATTAAACAACCCACATCTGCTCTCCTAACAGATTTTTTTACAGCAGCACCTGTATTTAAATGACAGGATTGGGAAAAGGTGGTTAAACCTAAAAACACTTTCAATTCATGGAGATATATTCTGGACCACACAGTAGATTTTGTTTATGACTCTCCTGAAGGATCCTGACTTTTCACCACTACTTACAGGATTTCTTCTGGAACTATCAGAAAGACATCAAATCTGCGACAATCTGTGCAAAACAGCTGTTTCTGAAAGTAACCTTGAATGTCTGAACAACCACAGGCAAAAACTGTCAAGAACTACAAGCCAAAGGTATGTTGTTTCAATAGGACCATACGTACTGCAGCCAAAATTTGTGAAGGCACCATCTGTTCCAACATGATTTTTGTTTGTTTGTTGTTTGCTCCCCCCAACCTTAATGTTTTATTGACCTGTGACACTGCAGTATGAATGTGGATCTGCAACCTACGCACAACATACAACCTTTTATTTTTTTCCTTTTTTCATTACAGGAAGGAGCAATATGCAAACCAAGCAGAAAACACGTACAAAAAGACACATACAACAGAGTACACAAGGACTTTTTCACTGTGAAAATCCCATTAATGACATTCATACACACAAATTCCTGATGCTATTCCTCAAAAATTAATGTTAAAACATTTTTAACATTATGTGTCCTTTTCAAGAGATTAACAATTTGTAGACCTTACTAGCATCTCCTTGGAGCCCATGAAAATACAAAATGCGTTAGCCTAAAAGCACTGTTTGGTTGGAAGCCTAGTTAAAGCAAGTTAAATCTGGAAGAGAAAATGCAACAGTAAAAATCACTGTACAGATAAAGCTGTACTGTTAAGTTAGTAATTAAGAAAAGCTTTTCTGTTCTTCCAAAAGTAAATAAATAAATAAATAAATAAACCAATCAAATTACATGACATCATTTTTTTTAGAGTGTTGAAAAAAAATTGCTCCTACAAACACATGTAAGAACCTGCATAGGAGCAGGGAAAATGGCATGCTATGAAGCTGGTCTTAAAATCTATACAAAGAAATTCTTTAAAAGCAACTTATGCACAATTAGCAGAACCAGTACAGGTATCAGGCATCTTGTTCTAATACTTACAGTGTCAGGGACAGGAAAAAAAAAAAAAAGAACAAAAAAAGAAAAATATATTTTATAATTCAGTGAATTTCACAAAATTTTACAAAAGAAGAGGTGGCTAAGGCACTATCCAGCATGACAGACCATGAAAAAAGAAAAAAAAAAAAATAATGGCTACACGATTCAACCACTAACACCCAGCAAAATTTCTAGTGAAAACAATACTTTGCTTTCTTTTACTTGTCTAGGAAAATAATTAATGTTGTCTTCCTGTGTCCAGTGGTTTCAGACAGTTGAAACCGCTTCATCACACTAACAAGTAAAAACGTGAATTAATCTACCAAAAAAACCCACAACATCTTGACTATTGTCCTTCAGAATTAAGTATTTCAAGAACAGACAATTTAATGCTGCTCTTCTTAAGCGAGAATTCTGTGGTCTGATTTTCTTTTTCTGTGTGAATTTTAGTGTAATGCCATCCATCCCCCGAAAGACATTCTTCTTTTCAAGCAGCCCTTTAATTTTTAACAATTTGTGCTGGGTTTTGGTTGGGATAGAGTTAGAGTGATATCTTTCAGGCTTCAGATGAATACCAGCGATGATAGCACACCAACATTTTATCTATTACTAAGCAGCACTTACCAAGAATCAAGGTCCTTTCTTTCTCACAGTCCCCTCAGCTGGCAAGTGGGCTGAGGGAACACAGCCAAGACAGTTGACCTCAACTGACCCATATGTCTGACACCATATGACCTTGTGCTCAGCAATAAGACTACAAAGGAAGTTGACCTGGGCTGCTATTGCTTGAGGACTGGTTTGGCATTGCTTATCTGGTGGTGAAAAAATGAGTTTTGCAGTACTTGCTTCTTCTTACCTTTGGTTGTACTATGTTGATGTTTTTTGTTGTTGCTGTTTTTTGTACTGTTTTATTTTCCATTTCATCTCCTTTTTTAAATATATGTATCACACACATAGTTTATTAAGTAAATATATCTCAACGCACAAGTTTTCCAACTGTTGCTGTTTCAATTCTCTTCCCCAGCCCTAAGGAGGGAGAGAAAGAGAGGAGTGGGGCTTAGCTGACTGCTGGGATTAAACCACACACATTTTTTTCTAATAGAACTGTAATTTTGATAGCATTGGAAGATACATAAATCACAGCAATTTTTCTAAATGACATCTTGTAGTAAAACATTGTTATTTTAAGATATGCAAGTTATGTTACAGCCACAGAAAAATCAGGGTATTTGCATGCAAGAGACAATCTTCAATATTCTAAAAAAAATGAAGTCAATCAAATGGAAAGAAAAAATTAGCATCTCCAGCTTACAGATGAGGAAGAAGGCCACAAAGAGATTGTTATACTGGCACTGTCTTTTCAAGTACTCTAATAGCCTTATTACTGAACAGATTTTATTTTTAAAATATGTTGTTTAGAAAGAGTTTCTGTATTCTTGAAACTGAATTCATGCGAACTCATTAAACACAGGTTGATATTGGACTGGGATCACCTCTCTGACTTCTTAATTATTTTTGGTCAGAATCTATGCTGCATGCAGAACATACACTGCATGTTTCAGGGCAAAGAACTCTTCTAATTTTCTGAATGCTCCATGAGGAACACAGCTGAACAAAACTGCAAGCTTAAACCAGTGTCAAGTTTTCATAGTTGGTCTGTGTAAGTGTAACCTTATGAAGATGTATAAAGCAAGTCTACAATTCAATAACGCACCCATGTATAAGGCATTTTCAAAAAAATCTAGAAGCTAGTTTTCAAAAAAATATTATTTTAATAGGCATGGAAAAGAAAAAAATATAAAAGCAATTTTTATTACAGCATAGTCACTATATAAAATCTTGACTAGCCTTAAGACATGTCAAAAAAAGTTTGCTTTATTCAACAGAATTGAGCAGAAGCCGCTGTTCTAAACAGACTTTGCTCATGATCGGTAAATTATGCAGAGAAACGCATCTTTAACATACTTAAGAGAAGGGAGGTTTTAAGATTAAAAGTCACTAAAATATACAATTGGTCAAGCAATTAATAATAAATAAGTATCTTCTCTGCTGAAAAACATGTAAATGTACTGAAAAAAATGTGAGAATGTGTATACTGAAAGAACTCCATGTAAACCCAACATTGCTAAGTATTTCAGAACATGTGGTACACAAACAGGGAACAAAAAACTATGTAAATTCAATCAGAACCTTTTTCACACATCTTCTGTATTTGATGAAAAATAATATTGCTCCAACAAATAACAGCACTTGACTGCAGGTTTTTATTTGTTACATACAAAGTGTACACCTAGATCTGAAAGTAACAGAATATTTTCAAGGGTTTTTTAGAAGGAAGTTTAGAACCCATTCTGATATAAATATACATATATTTTTTTAACCTAATCACTCAGCTGTTATGGGCTTGCTACTGTAAGCAAGCAGGAGCTTAAGTTACTGTTTAATTCCTTACACAATCCATTCAAGGGCATGATATGGTAATGGTCAGGATGAATACAGGCAGTATCTCACAATTATTTCTACAACTAATGACAGTCAGGCAAAGTACTCTACCAGGCCTAGCAGTTAGCCAGAAGGAACCTAACTCTTAAAAACAGCAGATTTGTTGGGTTGGAGCTATCAAGAGATAAAAAGAGAAAAGAAAAAATAGAGATGATGAGAAAAACATAAGCTAAGCAGTTACAGATACAAACACTTCCAAGACTAATAGGTTACGTTTGTTCAATCTAAGTAAACAGCCTAGCATACTGAAGAAGATACCATCTGTACGTTCAGGGACTGCTGAGTCACAGCCTGAACCACTGACTGAGTACCTGAAGGAAAGGGCCCATCAGCCCTGGAAGCACAAGTGAAGGCATTTCACCTGTGTGACCAGAAGGGGTGCAGCTAGGCTCAAACCTTCTTAGACCTCATTTAAGGGCTGACTGCCACTGAGGAAGGATCTCTTGTTGGAGATCCCTCCTTTGGAGCTCTTTCCCTGCGAGCCTAGATCCTCAGAGATGGGTGAGCATTTTTCCTTCCTTTTCCAAGTAAAACAAACCAGTTCACTAAGTGATTCCCATCTTGCTTTTATCCATCACACAATGATACAGAAATTATACCACTGTGTCACCTCAATAACTAGCTGAATCCCAATATAGTGGTTTTATTAGCTCTTAAATTCTTTTTATAATCCTAAGCAACAATGAAAAGAGATAGAAATACAAAGGCCAAGGATAAATCAAATCGATTTTACATAGGTAAACACAGTGTTATTTCAAGGTCAGATTACACATGGAGAAATTTAAAAATGATAATCCTGTGTAAGAATTCTATGTTTCCTGTGTTATTATGATGCAATAGTATAGACTCTTGAAAGATTCAAAATTGATAGTTGCCAGAATCTAAGTAATATGGGAAATATATTCTTCATTTATAACAGCAACTGCATTTAATGACTTTTGTATTTTTATTCCTAAAATATGTTTTAATTTCTTATCTATTCTCTTCCAGTATCATCACTACAATATTTCTTTAATGATAACATATTGAGGCAAAGCCTGTATTGCTCACTGGAAAAGCAATTTATACAATAAAAAAAAGCATGTTCAATACTGTCATGGTTTTTCGTAAGAATTCCGTATCACAACATCAACCGAAGAACTGGTGGAATTGGAACAGCTGCTAAGAAGAACTACAGTTCCCAAAATGCTCTGGTACTTCCCACATGCTTTCTGAGAAGAGACATAAGGATCACAGAATCAGATGTCTCTTTCTTCTCTGTGCCACTGAGCAGCGTGGCTCAGAGACATCCTTTCCCTTTTATTACCTTTGATTCCTTTTATATTCTGTTATCTCACATTCCTTTACTATTTTTAGTAAAATAGTTTCTTTCCATCTAAATTGAGACACAACCTCTCCTTTTCACTTCTCTGCTGGCTTCCTGCAGTGAGAAAGAAGGCCTTAGACGCCTGTCACGCAACAGAAGACTTTCAATCTGTGACAAATATCCATGCATGCTATAGTGAATTGCTTCTAACACAGGCACTTTGATTACCCATTACTGTAGAATGTATTTTTCTTTGAACTTACTCTCATGTGTATTCTTTTCACTTTTTCGTATCGGTACAATAAGAACCTTTTTTTTTTTTAATCCCCATCCATTACCAAAATAAAAGCAAGAAAATTCTTCATTGGAAAAGAAGACAGCACTAGAACACACTACCACACATCAAAAAGGCCCAAGAGACACCTACCTGTATGTATCTGAATGTATTGGAACATTGATAGAACATAAAAAGAAGACTGAATGCGAGGATACTATTGCAGTATTGCAAAATGTAAAATAATTTGTTTTATACAAAAAGCAACAGCTTTGGATGGTGCATTACAATTTCTGGCTAAAAAAATGGTTAATCTCATATGTGGAAAAAAAGCTGGGGAAGAATTTCATGGGGTAACAGTCCCATGAATGAGAGGAGCGCAAGAGATTCCTCAAAACTGAGAGAAAAACAGTGACATTGTCTAACAGCGTGTGGATGAGGTTCAGAAAGCCAAAGTCCAGTTGGAGTAGAATCCAGCAAGGCACACAAAGAGCAATGAAAAGGATGTTTACAGAAACATGAGCAGGAAAAATGAAAAAAGAAAGAAGAACATACAGACAATGTGAACTCACTCAGAGTTGAGCAGGGGACCTGGTGATGAAAGACATGAAAAGTCTGAAGTAATCGCACAGTCCACCAAAACCCTAAAAGGATAATCTCAGGATCAATATTGAGGCCAATAATGCACCTGGATAATGAGACAGAGTACAATTTTTAGCAAGCCTGAATGATATGAAACTCAGAGCAGTGGTTGACAAGGTTTTCCTACTGTTTGAAGGGACCCTAAGAGACTACAGGTAAAAAATGGTCCAAGAGGAATCTCAGTATGTTTAACAAAGGGAAATGAAATGTCTTGCCTTTGAGAAGGAATAAGCCCATGTACCAGAAGAGACAGAGGGTGAGCCAGCTGGAAAGCAGCTTTTAAGAGCTTGCAGATACAAGTGTTCTTTGAAATTAGATGAACAGCTTCTTGCACTGGACAGAGTTGCCAGCAGGCAAAAGGAGATGATTCTTCCCCTCTACTCAACTGTAGTGAAATACATCTGGTTCAGCACTGTGATCCGTATTTAAAAAAACAAACAAAACAGACATACTGAAATGAGTCCAGTAAAAGACAATAAAAATAATTTAGGGCCTTGTACATCTGCACTGAGAAAACCAGGATACTTCAGCATGGAGCAGAAAAAGCTCAAGGGTATTATCAATATGCATAAATACCTGATGGTAAGGTTCAGAAAATACAGAGCCAAACTCTTCTAATTGAGAAGGAGAGAAACAAAAGAACAGAAATACAAGAAATTCAATTTAAACAGAAGAAATAACTTCTTTAACTCTTAGTCTCAGAGATGTAGAAGTGCTTGCCCAACCACTTGCTGTGGAGTTTCCATCTCAGTAGATAACCAAAACCTGACTGAACGCAGACAGTCCTAGACAAACTGCTCTGAGGAGACTGCACTACTAAATCCATGATACTTATCTCAAATATTTAATACAACAGCTGTCTGATAAGATTCATGGAAATTATGAAGCTTTTTCTCATGACCTCAAATATTTAAAGATTAAGACGTACATAAACAATACATGTTTGATAAAGTTACTGGACATTGTTTGTATGATCAAAGATCTCTAACCTGTTTTGAGTTATTGCTGAAACTTCAGATTAATTTTAAAATTAAGACTTAAACTGCTGGTTGACATCAGTGGCCTCTTAAATACACCACATGAAGATGAGGTATAATTTAGGTACTAGCTTACTGTAGGTACCCTATCCCTGGAGGCATTCAAGGTCAGGTTGAAAGAGGCCCTGGGCAGCCTTACCTAGTTTAATGGCAACTCTGCCCATGGAAGGGGAGTTGAAACTAGGTTGCTTTTATTGTTCCTTCTAACCCGAGCCATTCTAAGTTCCTGTATCTCAAGTATCAGATACTTGTCTGATTTCTTTTCTCTTCCCTGATAGAAATATCTCCTCTAAGGGACTTCTCTAAGAAACAAATGTGTAGGGGCAGACATCACGAAAAATTACTGGGGAAGGATGAGGTAAAAGCAAAGAAGGATACTTGCCTTAGATTATAACAAAATGAAGGGTTCTGAACAGTAAATGTATGCTTTATACATGTATCATTTCGATGTCCTTGTAATAAAGGCAAATGCAAATAACATAATTTACATGCAGACTTCAACGCCATCTTTTCATTCTCGAAAGTCCAAAATCCATCTTTCATATGTAATATATGATCTTACTTTTAATGAGAACTTTGACAATCGACAAGGAAAGTATGTGGATTTCCATTTCAAATATATGAAAAGTCTGATTAGGAAACTGTAATATGAATTTTTAAATGCTCTTTCTGTTGTTTCATATGGTTCCTTTGGAACACTGTAAGTGGGGTTTATTAGCAGTGCTCCTGCATTCAAACATTACTAAAATTTGACACATACACTCTATTCCTAGAGAAGGGGAGAAGGAGATTATTTACCTTGGGGCAGAATTTGATCTCTGAATTTTAGCTAACACTTCTCAGATAGTCTGATGCATCAGAGATCACTGTATTTATTTTCATGTTGCTATGTTTAATGTTTTATGTTCATTATTGTTATTTATATTCTTATTACTAATTATTGATTACTTCTGAATTACATTATTTCCGTTACTTGAATGCATTTTTTTCAATGCAGCAGAAAAATTACCTACAACACTGCAGTTACATTAAATCTCTAACAGAATACATTTCTTAAATATATTTGAGTATATTAAGAAAAAAAGTCATAGGAAAAAAAGAAATAGTGACAAATACCACTCCTTATACAATAATACATTACAATCACTATCCACTAATATAATACAATGGGACTACTAAAGCATGTGACAAAGAATAACGTTATGAAAATATTATTACTCCTCAAGCATGTTTTTAATATTTAACTGGCTACTTGTATGCCCTTTATTAATAATCCTAAGTTTAAATTACACAGGGAAACAAGTATTTAACTTGAAAATAAACAGAATGATCAAGTACATCAGAAGAGTAAAGATATAATATTGCAACTTCTCATCCAACCTTACCAGATTTTTACATCTATGAAGTCTCATCTTTCAGAAAAATCACAGAAAAAAAGGAAAATGATATGCATTTTCCATTGTACCAGCTGTATTTCCTTGCTTTCTTTCAGTGCTGTAATCTCATCCTGAAACTAACATGTAATCGTAACTTATTTGTGTATTTTTATTAGTAGACATTTTCCTTCTGAGTATATTTCATTCTTTAAAAGCCTGTGTGCAAAAAAAGGTATCAAAACAGATTCTTCCTTCCATTCTTGTTATAAGAACACATGTTAATAAAAAAAAAGTCCTTTATCTCCTTATATACTTGATGGCTTTTTAGTAGTTTGCTGCTTTCATTACTCTGGTTTGCAGAATTCAGAGCCTACTGATGCTCACAATACAAGATAGAGAAATAAACTACATAAGTAAATACAACAGCAGTCACTTGAACAAAGCCTTACCAAGAACCTACCTACATCATACCTCACATTACACATATTACAGTACAGAACTTCTGTTCACACAGGTTTCACTTCAAATCATCACAGACTTTTGAAAGCTCAATCAAAAATGTAGTAGCATGTAATGATTTAAACTTTTTTACTGAATTGAACACGTGCCTTTTAAAAACTCAAACCCACAAAGGTGATTAGCATTTACTTCCTTTAGATGTTAACTGTAAAATCCTCAACAGCTTGTTAAGTCGTCAGTCCCCATTATACACAGAGCACTTCACATTTGCATTAGATGCCATACAAAAAATACTTTACAGTAAGCATTGCATACTCAAGACGTAGGAAATATTTCAAATGCTTTCTTCAGGGTGGCCATCTTTTCCATGTGTTTTGGTAGAATTGCAACATTCTTTTTAAACACAAACCGATGAGTGAAGTTTTCCCAAACACTTTTTCACAATGCCCTTTCCATGGGATTTCTTAAAATTGCTTTTACCAAAAAGAGAAAATCCATATGAATTTTTCATAACATCATTCTTACTATTCCTTTAGTACAATTAGATGCACTTTCAACATTTTTATTCTTTATTATTGAACCCAACTACTACCTTACAGTTATCCTAAGAGGATGAATTTTACATCACAGATATTCTACCAGAATTACTATATGTGAGTTAGCATTCCTAACAGAAGGAAAATAGTCAAGAATCCAGCTGCAGGTATTAGAGTATAACAGCAATCATTAAGTTCCAAAATGAGGAATACAATATATGGAAGCCAAAGACTGAGATGTGAGCGCTGTTTCAGGAACTGCCCACAGGATCTTTAACAATCCTTGGATAACGGACTTATGGAAAGGTTACGAGACTTAAATTAACAGACTTGTTACAAGACACCCATAGCACATAACACTGGCTTAAGTGTTTAAAATTAATAGTAATTAAATAGTGAGAAGACCAGAAAAAGTAAAGTATCTTATGACAGCTGTCATTTCACACAAACATCAAACCTTCAATACCTTCAGTGTTATACCTACTGACAAAATATTTATGCGCAGTATGGGCACAATAACAGTTTTCATCTCTTTGTAGCTGAAGTGACAAACCAGACACAGGTAGATAACAGGTTTTAAAACACAAAATATCAGTACAGAAATAATTGAAATTAGTATTTCTATTGATACTGACTACAAACAGCTGTAGACCCCTTACCTGGAGAGTAAGTGTTTTTATTACATCAAAAGATAGTGCTGAAGGACTCGGTCAGTTGACAGTTTATGTTACAGGTGATCATGACAGAAACATCTGCTTCAAATTATTATAGTAGTTGGGTTGATCACCATTCAATTACTGATTGTATCACAGCAAACAAACAAAACACTGACACCTTGCTGACAGGCAGCTTTGAGGAGAGTGGAGGGAATTTTAGAATAACTGACTACATTAACTCAATTGTCTCACCTTTGAAGCATGCTTACTGTATTTTCCTATACTTACCGAAGTCCAACAAAAATTAATTTTAAATCAATACTGCAAAAACATAAAGCAAAGATACCATACATTTCCCACTGAGCAAGTCTGAAGTAGAATGAAGTTCTGCATACTTTTGAATAAGTATGACCATTTTCCATCAGGATATTGGTACGCTGAAAGTGATGACACCATCAGAACGCAGTTGTGATGTTCTTCAACATCCCACAAACTCATTACATTTCTTATTCAAAACAGGTTTACAAGTAGAGAAGGAAGACCAAATAATAATAAGCCCAAAAACTAGGACATGAATTCATCCACATCCTTTTGCTACATGGGGATTTCAGAATATCCATCTCTTACGATAAAAAGTTATGTCAATGTACTCAGTACTTCATTAATCAAAAAGTACACCAAATAATGTATAGCAGAGCTGATCTTCCCTAGAAAATTCTTTTAGCTTATGGTCTTGAAAAAAAATGAGCTGAAGTGAAATGATAAAACGCTGAGCTTTTTTGATATCAACAATACCAGACACTTTCCTAGCATCCACTGTCATCTACTACATAGAGTAAATCTAAGGAATCCACCTGAGTAGTAAAAAAAAAAATTTTTGTATATATGAACTTATCTCCAAAACAAAGTGCTTACATTACACAAAGATAATAGGCAAAAATTAACTTCAGCAAAATAAAGCTATATCAGGCTGAATCCCTCTACCTTGATAAGTCTATCTGAAGACCTTTGAATCCCTAGAGATGAAGAGTTTGTCCATACTGTGTCAGTCTTAGAATGTTATTTCCCATTGAGAAAACAGACAAGATGAGGTACAGAAAAGTCAATTGCAATGAACGCTTGGCAAAACATGCTCTTTAACAGCTCACTGATTATCATCAGGACTTATTTATTTGAGAAATCAATAGCATGTACAAGGACATGGCAAAGGCAGTTGCTCCTTGAAAAAAGCAACACAGACAAACTAATACAACTTCCAAACTGTAGGTGTGGTATTCTCAGTGGATCTTCAGTTCCTGATACAAGATAAATACATCAATCAGTCTCTGACTGTCATTACAGAATCACAGGATTGATGAACTGGCAGTGTTTCATCATTTTATTGTTAAGCACAAACCAAGACTGCATACTGAATTTATCTGCTTTAAAAGGTATTGCAAGCTCAGAAGCACTCACCTAAAACATCTAGAATAAAAATTATAGACTTGATTCCGCCGATGCTAAGATTATTGACAACTGAAGAGAGTGAGACATTCACAGAGGTTAGAGGTAAACTTTGTAGTAATTGCTATCTCTGAACAAGGACAAGATACTCAGACTAACTGAAAATTAGCAGAGTAGGTGAAGTTTTGATTGTTTCAAGAAAATAATGGCAGATTTAATGGACTGCTATGTCAAAGACGAAAAGATTTTACGTTTCAGAAGGTTGTAACACAAGATCGTGACAGCTTCTAAGGAAAAATTACTAGAGGCTCATGAATTAACTAACATACATGATTTTAAATCACATCAAGTTAAGTAAGTAGAGCAAAGTATAACAACATATGAGATTCAGATAACAGAAGTATTGCTACTGAGACCCAGATGAGCATAATCTCAGTAACTGAATGGGAGTATCAATGCACAGATTAAATACATCTTTGAATAGTATCACTCACAGAAAATGCAATGGAAGTTACAGAAAGTTCAATGGATTTCACAACTAAGGCAATCTCAAATCTATTCACCTTTCAGCACCATTTTATTCCAATAGCTAGAGTTCATGCATTAATAAGATTTCAAGATGAACAAGATGAGCTTAGAAAAGTTCATCTCTCTGAGGAAAAAATATAGGTATTTTATTTTCCTGACAACAACATACAGCCTCTGCATTACTACTGAAAATGAAATATGAAGAACTAAAAAACATTTATTTTGACCTATAAATTTTTAGGAAAGATTAGAAATCTCTTGGATGAAAACAGACAAGTAGCATTAGATACTGAAGCTTACATTTAAAGTCCTATTGGAAGAAGGGGTAACAAGAAAACTTCAGAGCCATGGATGGCACATCAGGTTCAGGACTCCCAGTGTTTTCCCAAATATTGCAGATTTTATAGGCCAAATTAGAGCCTATTATGACAAGCCTAAATAACAAAATAATATTACAAAAATCCAGAACCTCATGAGGTACGCCACAAAGTATGTTTGAATATAATTACAAGGAAAAAAAATCACTTTACATACTCTTTTGTCTTCTGCAGTTAACCTACAGGAAGAGAAGGTCGTAGGGATTCCTTACACAAGGTCTCCTTTCAGAGCAGTCTGAGGTGAAAACTTCCATTGCTTTTTCCGATACACAGTGATCACAGTAAAAAGTCTTGGAGTATCACTGCTGTTTACATCAAGGTAATTGTTCTACTCTTTTTCACAGCTAACCAAATGTCTATTACACTTACTACCATGTCTCATTAACAGTACATTCTCAAATGACACAGTTAGACAAATAAACACCAGACACTTTGCAACACATAAAAGTGAGATAAAGTACATAACGTTCAAAGAAGCAGAGAGCTTACTCATCTATTGTAAAACAATTTCCTAACTCCACATACAGCACAACAGTACCATGCACTGGCTGTGGCACCAGATACTAACAGTAAAGAAGTTCTCTAGGACAGTGATTCTTAAGTAAAAAGCTAGAAAGTATGTCATTAAAAAGACAACTCGTACTTAATGACAAATGTGCCAACCTAAAAATGCACGTGGAACTAGAACAAACAGCTCCAGCTTTTTTCAGTGGTCATGCCATTATGTGCCTGCATGATTAACATATTTCGAGAATTAAGTTCTATTCTCACATAAGAGGTATAACTTTTTTAAAACGTATCCTCAGGGAATAAGTTAGACTTCTTGGATTCTCTCTGCCCTTCCTCAGCCTTCTTTCCTGACGAAAGAGAAGTAGAAAGAGTACTCTCATCTGGACAGTCTAAAGAGAAAAGAACCAGAGAACAAGCAGAAAGAAAAAAAGAAACAACTGACTGCTATACTTAGGCTCAGTTCAATTTATACAGAGGGCCCACATTTTAACTCAGGAAGTCAACTGACAGGGACCTCTAATCAATAACACTATCACATTCTACAACACTATTCCAACATTAAAAAAACTGTAATCAACCACTCTTTATCAACAAAGAAATTATTTTCAGAATTAGAGCTTTAATATAAAAGTTAGAAAGCATTTTGTATGTTTTGTTGTTTTTTTTTTTTAATCAAAACCTTGGATGTATCACAGAATCACAGACTAGTAGGGTTGAAAGGGACCTCTGGAAGTCATCAAGTCCAACCCCCTTGCCAAAGCAGGACCCATAGACCAGGTTGCAGGTACCCATAGAGGTCTTGAATATCTCCAGAAAAGGAGACTCCACAACCACACTGGGCAGTCTGTTCCAGTTCTCCATCACCCTCACCATGAAAAAGTTCCTTCACATACTGGTGCAGAACTTCCTATACTCCAGTTTACAGCCACTCCCCCTTGTCCTGTCCCAACAGACCACTAAAAAGAGGTTGGTCATGTGCCTTTGTCTCCCCCACTTAAGACATTTATAAACATTAATAAGATTCCCTCTCAGTCTTCTTTTCTCAAGGCTCAAAAGACCAGTGTGCTCCCCTTTCCTCATAAGAGAATGCTCCAGGTCCTTTATTATCTTCATAGCCCTCCACTGGTCCCTTCCCAGGAGATCTCTGTCTTGTCTGTACTGCAGAGCCCAGAATCGGATGCAGTACTGCAGGTCAGGCCTGATCAGGTGAAATTAGGGGGAAGATAACCTCCCTTGACCTCCTGGTTACACTCCTTTTAATACACCCCAGAATTCAGTGGACTTCCTGGCCACCAGGTGCACACTGCTGGCTCATGGTCCACCTGTTGTCCACTAGGACCTCCAGGTTCTTCTCTCCAGAGCTCCTCTCCAGCTGGTCATGTCCCAACCTATACTGATATGTGCAGTTATTCCTCCCTAGATAGATGCAAGACTCTACAGCTGCTTTTGTTAAACCTCACCCGGTTTCCTACTGTTCAGTTCTCCAGCCTGGCCAGGTCTTGCTGAATGGCAGCACAGCCTTCTAGTATCAGCCACTGCCTGCAGCTTTGTATCATCAGTGTGAGGGTGAACATTATCCCCTCATCAAGGTTATCAATGAAGATATTGAATAAAACACAGTTCTAGAAAAACAGTAGATACTGCATCTTTGATTCAACAGGACATATATGATGGGATGTATGCTACCAGTATTCTCCTTTCCTCCCTTCTCTGAAAGCACGCAGTGTTTCTTGTTTTATAATGGAATTGAACAACCCGGCTTGTACAGTATTAGATGACTGTATTTCTAGAAAAAGGAGAGAAAGGACAGGCGGTAGGCATCGATTCAAGTCCAAGCTATACCATCAGTCCTTACTGCTGACAACAGAAACATATATATCAGAGTAAGAAGATTCTTCAAGGGAAATAGTTCCAGAAATCTAACCGTTCCATCATGATCCACTCAGGAAGCAGTGGTGGGAAGTGTTGTTGTCCTCTATGTTAATAAATCAATAGATTGCAAAGACCTGCCTCTAAGAAATAGCAGCCACGAACAGGTTAAAATCATGTGTAACAAAATTAGGGACCAGACCAATAAAGGACATCTGGTAGCCAGGATTTACTACCAGCCATCTGATCAACAGGAGTTCTGAGACAAGAACCCCTTGCCTCAGCTACAAGCATCACGCCCCTGGGCTCTCATCCTGTCAGAGGATTTCCTCCACCAGACAATCACTGGAAAAGCAGCAGAGGAAGCTGCAAACAAAAGGAAACTCCTGGAATGTGTTACAGACAACTTCCTGGTCCACGAATTAGAACAATTAACCAGAGGAGAAACATTACCGGACCTGCTCACCAATGCAGACCAACTCGTTAAAGACATTACAACTGGGAGGCAGTCAGGGATGCACTGACCATACCCTGGTTGAGTTTGTGATTGAGACAAAAAAAAAAAGCAAAGACAAGATTCCAAACTTCTGAAGGGCAAACTCCAGCCTGTTTAGAAGAACTACCAGAGGAGAGCCCCTGCAAAACTGTCCTTAGAGACAAAGGAACACAGCAGAGAGGGCAACTCTTTAAGGACACCTTTCTTAGAGCAAAAACAGGAAAGCATGTTTCATATGGTCCCACACAACATCCTTATCTCTTAATTTGAGACAAATGGATTTCAAGGGTAGACTATACAGGGGTAAGGAACTGCCTGGAGAACTGTGGTCAGTGGCTTCATGTCCAAGCAGAAGACTGACAAATTGAATATCTCATAGATCCATTTCAGGACCAGTGCTCTTTAACAGCTTTGGCAGCAACACACACAGCAAGATAACTGCACACACAGCAAGTTTGCTGATGCTACCAGCTGATATAATAGAAGTAAGGGATGCCATCTGAAAGCATCTGGACAAGTTTGAGTAGAGGGCCCATGTGAACTTGATCAGTTTCAACAAGGGCAAGGTGCTCCCACACTAGTACATACTGGGAGGAAAATTTCCTGACAGCAGCCCTGTGGAAAATGACCTGTGAGGTTCTGGTAAATTAAGGAAGATTTATATTAGATGTTAGGAAGAAATTTACTCAGAGGTTAGTAAGCACTGAACAGGCTTTCTAGTGAAGTTACAGATGTCCCATCCCTGCAGGTGTTCAAATCCAGACTAGATGGGCCTTTGAGCAACATGATTTAGGAAACTGCAATCCCACCCACAGCAAGGGGTAGGGACTAAATTTATGATTCCTTCCAACCTAAGCCATTCTGTGATTCTATGAGAGGGTCTCACATTCATATAAAATACCCTAATCAGTTATCAAAAGTTTTGTGTAGTAGAATAACTTCTGATGCAAATCGAAATATGAAAGATGTATTTTATCAAGTTATATAACGTCTGAGTTACAAACCTGCAGTTGCAATAATTTCCATAACAAATTAAAAAGCAGTGAACCTTGTACTTTGTTTTATCTTTTGTATCAAAGTTTCTATTTTAAGGATGGAGAATTCAGTTTGTGCATGTATCACGCATATAACTGGTAAATTTGAATATATTTTATTTTAACATTATATATAGATATGAATATTAATTAATAGCTAGAAAAGGCTTCAAAACATTTGTTTTGGAAGACAGTTCCACACATCCAGCTGGTTTACAAAATGTTACGTGTAGAGTTTATAGAGAAATCCTACCTGAGCTATACATACTTAGTCTTCATTTTACATGGAAAGTATTAATAAAAATCACATTGAATATGTGCTTCTAACATTTTCTTACAAGAATGCACAGAACATATGTATTTCACATTCATTCTTTTTTAATAGATTTAAGATATATAAACATCTTTCACAACATCATCTGTATTTACATCACTTTCCCACATCATTTATTTGCTATTATACCCTAGAAACCATTGCATACAGAAGATAACTCAAACACAGCGAGTTTACTAGAGCAGCTTCAGTTGTATCCAACTTGCATGCAAGTTAAAATTGACACATTCTGCCTTAAACAGATGAAATGGCCAATTTAAAAGTTTAATACCACACAATCAATTATGACAGATGTTTAAGAACACTGAATAGGTCAGTTGGAAAGGACTTCCAAAGATGATAGAGTCCAACTACCTGGTTTCCTGAGGGCTAAATCAGAGACAAATCATTATTGAGGGCATTGTCCAAATGTCTCTTTCCAATGCCAATAATTAACAGTTCCATGGTGTTCACACACAGGTCATTACAGCAATAAAAAACACTTTGGAAGAAGGTAGAGAAAACACATAAGTGATGAGCTTTTAAACACTACTGTAGTGCAAGAACTAGGAAACAGACTAAAAGCAAAACAAAAACACAACCCTAATACTGAAAAGGATCTCAAAAATGGAAGCAGAAACTGTTAGGATTGGAGACATCGCACTGAGTAGGTGTATCTTCCTACTCTGACAGTCTGTAAACTTGAAAATCTGTCACAACTGCAGACCAATTAGCAATACAAAAGTCAGGATGCACCAGCAGTCAGATCATCATACCTGTGATAGTCATCCTCCTCCCAAAACAGCTTTGAAAAAAACAATGAACTTAGAGATAGCTGAAAGTTTAGTATGTCACATCCAGACATGTCCAGATATTAGTATGCCAGAGCATGCATTCTGAAGCCCCAGTGACTGTTCCTCACACAGTATGGACACACTACAGGAGCAATTACTTGCTTTTTCAGTCTTTGTTTTCTTTCAGAACATTACTGAAGTGTTCCCTGGAGCTCCGCAATAAATGGCAGAGTAAGTGAGCATTCCTTGGAACTCTTGAGATCATGTGTACTTTTTAACCACCAAAATTGTTTAGAAACATAGAAGCATTTGAGTTGGAGTTTGTCTCTCTCTGAGGACTCCTCATCTGGAGACAGTACTCCAGGTGAGACCTCACCAGCACACTCCCATCTTGAACTGATAGTGAGGGTTGCCACAACCCAGGCCTAGGATCTTGGACTTGGCTTTGTTGAATCTCATGAGGCTCTTGAGGGCCCACTGCTTAAGCATGTCTAGATCTCTGGAAATATCAAGTACTAACCTTCTGACAGTGGTTAATCTTTGAAAATAGTTTATGTATTAAGGGCTAAAACAAGTGCTATTGATAATATCTTAGCTATCAGTCTGGAAGATCAATTTTCTGGGCTCCAAAAGAACAAGTGAGGTACACAACCTCTTCTACATTGCCCCAAGCTTAAGTAGAAGCCCTGATTATTCTTTACATCATTTTTCCTCTACAAAGGGTTCTGTTTTCAAAGAGCAGCCCTTCACATTTTTTCCCCTCCAAAATAACCGGAAGATACAGGTAGGTAAACCACAGAAGGTGATATTCATTTAAAACAAAGAAACTCACAAAAACAACAAATAATGACAAAAGTTGCAAGCTGAAGAATAGCAAGGAAAAAAAAAAAGTAAATCATTATTGCCTTAGTACTAGAGCATTCCATTTGAATTTGTAACACACAAAACATTTATTCTCATTATAGACCTGTCCCACTCCTGCTTCCACCTTTAGAATGGAAATCCTCTAAACAAATATGAAGTTCAGTAAATATATGCTTATTCCTGTCCTAAATGACCTTTTATCATGTTGATTTTCCGTAAATGTACTGGCATTCAGATAGAAAACCACTAACGCTTTATTGAAAGCTAACAATGTACAAAGTGAAACTACATTCAAGATTTGCAGTGTTTATGAAAAAAATTGATTTTGACTGATTATCTAAATTGAAAAGAAAAATAAGTTCTAACCTTTAAATAATTAGACTAGAAGATACATTAAGTACATCTTGTACAATACTGAACATTAATATATTTCAAGTAAGATGCCAATAAGTGTTTAAGTCCAAGTTCATACAGTACGAATGCTCTCAGTATTTTCAGTGTACTAGCTGACTAAATCAGTTTTAAAGCAAATGCTATGCTGTTAATTCCATATTCACTATCCAAATTAACTGATTCATCAGTGATAACAGAAATCTTGGAGAATAAAATGATCTTTATTTCCTTAATAGCACAAGCTCAATACGTTTCATTTTCTACTCTAACTCCCTCTCTAACTATGCAAGGTATCTGAGGCTGCAATAAAGGACAGATCTAGATCAAAGTTCTGCATTCTCACCCGCATTCTCCAGCCCTGTGCCCTACCACAAACTCAAGAAATTCATTCTCTTCATCCCTTCAGAAGATTCACATGGTCATTTCCATTCACATGCATATTTTGGAAAATGGTTATTATGGCACAGGTAATATAATACACAGCAGGTACAAAAACTAGTGTAATTCCATGAAACATGGAGTAGCATCAGAACTGTTCATTATTGTTGTAGTTCTTGAATTTCTATGAACAGGTAAAGAAAACAGCTTTTTTCTTCCTTACACACTAAACTCTCAGATCAGCTTTACTGCAGTTAGTTTTATATTGTCATTCTTTTTTTTCAATTTATTTTCTTTAACATAACTAGAAAACATAATGTTGACACCTTTTATATTTAGACTTAGTTGGTCTGAAAATACTGAAGGGTACAAGCCTTCCATTTTGAAAGGGCGGATTGGGAAACTAAGAAGCAGGCAACTGTGACAGCTCTGATTGATACCTGAAGTCCAATCAGCTGACAACAGCCTTCTAGAATGCAAAGACCAAGGTGATGGTTTTTATGAAATCAAACTATTAGCTACAAAATTAGCTTGTATTTTAGGAAAAGGGAAGATATAACATCACCAGTCACAATTCCTGATAGAATTTCAGTCGTGACTTTATGGTTGGGATACAGTTTATTTTCTTTACAGCAGTCCATACCGTGATGTGTTTTGGACTTGTAACCAAAACAGGGCTGTTAGCACACTAATGTTTTAAGCTGAGAAGTGCTTACACAGCATTAAGACCTCTTCTGCTTCTCACACTGCCCTGCCAGCAAGGAAACTGGGGGTACACAAAAAGCTGTGAGGGGACGCAGCCTCAACAGCTGACCCAAAGTGGCCAAAGGATTACTCCACACCATATGATGCCATTCTAAGCAATAGGAGAAAGGAGGAGGAAGGGGAGAACATTCAGAATTATTAATCTTCCCAAGTAACTATTACAAATAAGCCCTGCTGTCCTAGAATTTATTACAAATAAGCCCTGCTGTCCTAGAATTGAACATCTGCCTGCCAAAAGGATACAGTGAATGAATTCCTTGTTTTGCTTTGCTTACACGCATAGCTTCTGCTTCAGCTACTAAAACGTTTTCTCAACCCACAGGCTCTCAGTTTCACCTTTGAGATTCTCATCTCTATCCAACCAAGGGAGAATAAGCAAACAGCTGTGTGGGATCATTACAAGGCAAAACAGTGAACACAGAACCCTCAGAAATTACACTAAACTGACACTAATCAGCAGATTAATCAGATCAGCTACTTTTTATTTGGATAATTTAATTGCAGACATCCTACAAAAGTCTGAAAGTAGTAAAAATGATTAAGAGAAACTAAAACAATACAGCTGGTCTATAAGATGACAGGCTTTTGTTTTGCTTTATTTTGTAATTTAATTCAACCTGAGTGGGAATTACAGTGGAAAATAGTTTGTGAGTAGGTAAGCTTCTGGTGGGGCCACAGATAGACTAATTCTAAGCCTCAACACTCTTAAACTGCTAAGATTTGATGAAGTTGAGCTTTTCAATAACTTCACTTCAGTTCTTCATCCTGTTAATATTATGGCTATAAGGACTGAATGGGGCCCTGAGCAATCAGACCTAATGTATGCTTCACAATCCTGCCCACAGCTTTGAACTAGATGATGTTAAGGTTCCTACCAACCCAAGCCATTCTGAAACAAAGGAAGTTACTATTCAAGGATAATGCATATGTCATCGCATTGGTAGGCTTCACGAACAAGTGTTGATTTTTAATGAGTCAGATTTTTAGTGCAAATTGGAAAATACTAACATTTGCTTTTTCTTTTTAAGGCTTATATTTTCTTACTGAAAAGTAGCCTCTTCCATAAACCTATCAAAACTTAACATCTATCTCCAGAGTTATGACTTACTGTCCCTATTTTATATTTCATATTAGAAAATGTTGTACATTCACAACCACCTACTATGTATCTAAAACAACATACGGCTCTAAAAATCTAAACACATTTTCTTCCCCACAAACTAGAACAGTATACTGTAAATGAGAATAATGCAATTATTTGTCATTAACCAGCTCATCATTTTTACTTAAATTTATTTTTACCCTCTGCACAAAAAAAAGCCATTGAAGTCTAAGACGAAAGTATTCTTCTCTTTCCGTGAATCAAATACACTGCTGTTTACAAATGTGCTCTTCACAATTTGAAGGATAGTAGCTTGTAATTTCGCTTGTGTTCTTCAAATTGAACCAAAGATTTCTGAACATCAATACTCTTCAGGTTTACTTACTCTGGGCTTACTGTCTGTAAGCAATTTGAAACAGGGCAAGAAGAAGAATAATGAAGATTATACTCTCTTTACCACTCTTGTTACACAGTCTTTATTCTCAAAGAACAAGCTTTCTTTTTTTCTATTACATACTTCTAGGGCACACCAGCTCAATATATATATTTCTACTGAGGATTGTACATCACTGCATTATGACTGATTCTATCATTGCTTCTAAGGGAATTAGAAAGAAGTTCAGTTTAAAACTATAATCACGTTAGTGTCATTAGGTACGTCTTAACCAGCAAGAGCTTTATAATTTCAGAAGTATAACAATCACAGAATCTCAGGGATTGTAAGAGACCTCAAGAGGTCACCAAGTCCAACAACCCTATTAAAGCAGGTACCCTACAAAAGGTCATACACCCATGTGTCCAAAGGGTCTTGAATATACCCATAGAAGGAGATTTCACAGCCTCTCTAAGGAACCTGTTCCAGTGCCCCATCACGTTTACTGTAAAGTTCTTGAGAATGTTTGTATGAAACCCTCCAACATTCAAGTTTTCAGCCACTGCTCCTTGTCCTATCACTACACACCACCAAGAAGATCTTGGTCTCATCCATTTGCCTCCCACTTCCCTTTGGATATTTATAAACATTTATCAGATCCTCTCTCAGTTGTGTTTTCCCCAGGCTGCACAAACCCAGGTTATGCAGCCTTTTCAAATACAGGAGATGCTCCAGGCCCTTTTACCATCTTTGAGGCTCTTCCACAGAACTCCTTTCAAGAGATCCCTGTCTTTCTTGACCTGGGGAGCCCAGAACTATACACAGCAGTCTAAATATTGCCTCACCAGGGCAGAGTAGGAGAGATCACCTCATTTGACGTTCTGGCAACACTTTTTAATGCAACTCAGGATAACAGTGACTTTCAAGGTCATGCAGGTACCCTGCTGTCTCATGGCCGACCTGTTGTCCATCAGAACACCCAGGTCCCTCTCTGCAAAGTTCCACTCCAGCAGGCCATCCCTTAACCTGTACTGAGGCATGCAGTTATTCTTCCCACTTGTTCTTAATTGGTTATGCAGACATATAATCTATCTACTTGTACTACATATGTATGCATACTGATGCCATTAATAGAGTAAAAAGTTCAGAGAGTTGAAAGAACTAATGTTTAAAACTTCCTATTAAATGCATTAACCTATAATCTACTAAGTATAAACCACTGCACTTTAAATTTTCTTGTTATTATGTTATCACGGAGCAGAGTCCATCTTCTAAATAATAGACAATTGTGAATATGAATAGACCAAGATTAATTTGAGAAACCTACTGAAGTTTAATTAAGACAGGTAGACAAAAACTTCAAGAACAAACATGTACTTGTTGGTGAATCTTTTCTAGTCACAAAAAGACTTGCTATGTGTGCAGAATTGTATATGTCCCTCCCTGAATTTTAAGGGAGGGGCAACAAGAATTAACTGAATAACAAAATTAACCATTAGGCATCAGCTTTTCCTCTGCCCACTTCCCCATTCTTTTTCCTTTTACCACCTATGAAATCAGCAGCTTTTATGAACAATATAAGCCATTAAGAGCACCTTCTGATTTTATCAGATGCATCAATATCTACCCTTCATCTTTTCCTTCTCCCCTTTCCACCACTCTCAATTTCATCTGTACAACAGAACAAAAACAATATATGACTCTTCATAATACTTTAAAGTCCAACAAAAATAAACAGCTTCTAGACTCTACTTTCTGACAGTATAAGATTTTTGTATCTTTAGTAGTCTACAAGAATATGAAATATACGTAGAAGCATTAAAGCTTTTAGTCTGCATGCAGCAGTCTTCTTCATTATACTAGAAAGCACTACTCATGAAACCAAAACAACTATAATAAATCCTATTGCTTGCCTCTGCAATTATTCTAGTTTAAATTCCCTTCCCCCATATCATCTGAGAATACACCGTGGCAACAGCATTTAATGTTGCATGCCTGAAAACTTATTATGAAAGCAATCTCCATCTTTTCTCTGATTTGTCTAGATAACTGGTCAGAAGTGTTTTCTTCTATAAGAAACCTTTATTACTGCAATTACTCTTAATAAAGGTCAGTGAGCTGAGAAGAAAATTAAGAAATATCTTTCAAGTCTTCCTCTGCAGATGGCCAACATACTAGTTAAATACTTTCAGATTACAACTTGAATGACTAATAAGGCAGAAAGCAAGTTAAAACTTCAACAGTCAAGGACCATCTTGACATCTCACTACTATATACATAACAAAATCCTTCATGAGACCAGAAATAACTGCCAGCCAAGATTTTTCCTTAGAATTAGAGTGCTCGAGATTGGAAGAGCTTATCACAAAGCAGGATTACGTACCTCTGAAAAAATAATTACCTTCTTAAAGAAATATATTTAGCAGGCTTCCAGGCATCCATGGGGGCCTGCAGAACTGCCAGATCACAAACCCTAACCAATTTATTGGTCCCAACAAACTAAAACTATCAAATTAGTAAAATTGTAAGATTTTCTGTAGTCTGTAGTTCCATAGCTTCCCTCTTTCCAAATAAAATGAAGGGTCACATTTTCCTATTACATTCACCATGCTAGAGTCAACATATCTAACTTGCGTGCATTTTCAATCAGCATAGCCAGTAAAAATCACCACTTGGGTAGATACCCAAGTCATGGAATTGTGCATTTGTAATTAAAACAAAAAACCTAAATGTTCAGAAACTCCAATACATGTTGAAATGATAAATTTAACTCAAATTTATTTTCTTACCTCCAAACTGAAAATAATCAATGATTCTAAGAGTCTTAATAATCATGCAAGCACTTAGCTTCCAAAGAAATAAAGAAAAAGGGTTACAATACTACCAAATAATTCTCAGTCTAAAGTAGAATCACTTTAACTTTAGGAGAACAATCTGTTTGTTTAGATTATACTCTCCACTATACTGAACATTCCAGTTGCTTGCCTCCTAGAACAGAGAGATGTGTGCTCAGTCATAACATTTGCAATGAAACAGTACATATGATTCAGTACAGACACATTTTCATTTAATTAAATTCAACATCTTAACTATCCAGAGAGGTCTTTCAAAAAATCTTTTGTCCTTTGGACATCTCCAGTCACAAGGTATCTCAAAGTGAAATAACATCCTCCTGAAAAATCTGAACTTAATATCTAAAATACAAGTAAAAACTGTCATCTGTCTTACATAGATGCTTTCCAAGATGTCAGTTCCCTGCAGAAACATAAAATGAATGCAAAATATGTTCTATATATTTTGAGAACATCATTACAGTTGAAGTCCTATAGCAATACAAACTAAAAAAAAAAAAAGCAATGGATATACTTTTTGAATTTCACAGTGTTAGCTAGAGTGAAAAAGTGAAACTCATCTGTAAGATTTATTCTTAAACTACTGTCAAAGTTGAGTCTAGACTGAATACAACTTCTATTTCCTTTGACATTTGCTTGACAGACAAAATTGCATTTCAGGATATTAAATTCAAAGAACATATTTCTGCCACTAAAATCAAATCTTCTGAAGGGACTTGGCTTTTTGCTGAGAAAGTATCCAAAAGAATGATTTATCATGGCTCTGTAAAAGCTACATGAGCCTTTTGCTGATTTCATCACAAATCTTTCAACGTGGGGGAAAAAGAAAAAAGTTCAGCATATCTGTGAACACACAACTCATTTAATGAAAGTAAAAACAGAGCAAAACTCTTAGGAGACCACAATATATCCTTTACATCTTAAGCCTTAAGAGTCCACAACAAAAAACTGTAACATTCAGATTGTTCTCCCTGCAAGACAACTGCATAAAGGCCTGACATTTAAGAAATAATTGTTCTGATCACATGGACAGAACATTATGGCAGAGAATTCTCAGGCATTAAAAATCCCTGAAGTATATTAAACTAGGTGAACTTACGTATTCCTTCTTTTTCCCCCCCACAGTCACAACATGTGACCTGATTCAAACCATCACAATATTGCTATATTAATTACACTAGAGACAGTTAAATTGAAAGTTTCTTCTCATTTAGATACAAACTAAACATGCAGGGCACTACCCTGGTAGGTAACACCCCATCCCACCAACGCACAGAAATTAGATAAAGAAAGAATAAAAAAATTTTAAATCACTCCATCAATGATAACTAAGCAGAGATTTCATCATCATATTGACTGCAGTGAGAGTGGGGTTGGTGATAGGAGAGAAGGAAATAGCCTAAGTTGCACCAGAGGAGGTTTAGGTTGGGTATCAGGAAAAACTTCTTTACAGAAAGGGAGGTTAAGCACTGGAACAGGATTCCCAGGGAGGCGGCATCCCTGAGTGCATTTAACATCCATTTGGATGTGGTGCTCAGGGACATGATTTAGCAGAGGGTTGTTAGGGTAGTATGGTTAAGTTGTGTTTGAACTTTATGATCTTGATGTCTTTTCCAATCTGAGCAATTCTATGATTCTATAAATAAGGTGATGACTTGCAACTGTACCAACTGAACTATATCTTCTTAATTCTCCTCAGACTTTTTTTAAAGCTCTGTACAGACAATTTCATATTATTCTTAAGCCCTGGATTTAAAATAAAACAGTAAGAACTATAAGTGACTTCCCTTTAGTCTTAGGACTTAAGGGCTACCAAGTGCATTTTCTCATTACACCATTGCTTTGCCTTGTGATCACTATCCTAATTGAGTCCACAGCTGTCACAGTTTTATGATTTCTGTTATCAGTATTTCACATCATATCATGTAAAGAGTTAAAGAGTTAATTCTCCAGTTCTGTAGATTGTCAGTATTTACAGGTACCTTCTCCAAAGAACTACAAACCCCAGAAGAATTCAATGTTCCATTTATGTTTAGAGGTTAAGACAGAACTGCTGCAATTCACAAGACACCCCCTTCTTCTGCTGCTCATCTCAGCAGTGTGAGTTCCCTAGCCATCTTGCCTTCAGCAAGAGAGTAAGAACCAAGGTTTCAGACACATTTATTTGATGTATTAGCTTCAATCCCGATTACATTGTGTTATATTATCTTCCATTACCTACAAACACTTCAGTGACACTGCATTTCTAGTATGACTAGTCAATTAACTTCATTTCCAAATAACGTCATCCTTCAGCAGTTCTTTTCAAACTGATCATTTTAACTGCTTATTAGGACCTACAGAATACATGTATGCATGAGGGCATCTCTGAAAGTAATACTTCCTAATTTATCATGTTGGTCCATTACATCAGGCAAACATTGGTGGTACAGCAATAGATTATGAACCTTCCCACCAACATTCCAACATATTTTGTTGCTTTCTGACAGCTGGCAGCAGAGGGGTAGTGTGACACAATGGCATCTGACATGGAAGTGCACATGAAGCAAAGGCACTGCAGAAGCACATAGCTAATAGTGGTGACTGTTGAAAAATAGCATTTTGTTGCTGAAAATTTGCTCTATCAAATAGTATTACTGTACTCCTTATATCTGCTATAGTTCCCATAGAAATATATGGGGCATTACTTTCAGGGCCACCTATTTTCTCCCCCTACTCCTTGGCATGACATCATGAAAAATAACAGTAACTTGGATTTGGTGATTAGCTGTGGTCAGCGTAGGGTGAAAGATGTTTGAGTACTGACTCAGAAGCTGTTCACCATTTCAGGTGCTCCTTGGAGACACAGAACCCTTTCAAAGCTCTCAGAAATCTTGCAGAAAGAAGCCAGTATCTGACAGTTAATGCACAGCAACATGAACAACTTAAGATGAACTTTCTGCTTACACAAAAATAAGAAACAAGAATTCTGTCTCCATTCTAAGAGAAGCTTTTCTATCAAAGCAAATGACATTTAAGAAGTATTTACTTGACTTGTTTGGTTTGATTTCTTCAATTCCGCTTTAAGAATTTAAAGAACTCCAAACAAAGAAAATCGCTTCTATCTTGGGTACCAGAAAGGAGCTCTTCATCTTAATGAAAAAGAATAAGAACTGTACAAGTATGTATATGCATACCCAGATATACAAGAAACGCAGGAAGCTTTGCTGTATCAAACATTCATCATCAGAAAGCAGAAATGGCAGCTTCAGGAGAAGGAAACAGCACTAGGTAGTAGAAGAATTTCAGAGGCCTGTGAATTACCATAACATTAGAAATAGCATTAACAGAATCTATTTAAATTTTGAATTACTACACTAATACACAGTAACATTAGAATTTCAGAATGCATGGTACTGAGCCTCCTACCACAATGTCAAGAGAAAGAAATTGCACAAATTCATCACAGTGATGTGTAACTATTTTTCTTAACCTTTTTCCTGACTGCTTCCTCTCATGCATATTCAGAGATAATTTAATATATACTAACATAAAAAAAAAAACATCACTGCAAAATTGAGAGTCAGCTATATCAGTTCAAGGAATGCCTCATGTTCCAACAGTCACGACAGACTGATGTGGGAAGACTGTTTTGGAGTCACGTTAACGCTGGAGGCTCCCACTGGAACCTTCCTCTTATTCAAGCTAAACAAGCCCAACTCCCTCAACCGTACATCATAAGGCAGATACTCCAGACCTTTCATCACCTTCATTGCCTTCCTCTGGACCTGTTCCAACTCTTCCCCATTCTGGGACCCCCAGCCCCAGACACATTAGTCTGGAAGGGATATAAGGACAGAGTAGAGGTAGATAATCCCCTCCCTCACCCCTCCAACCACTCTTCTTTTGATGCAGCCCAAGATACTGTTGGCTTTCTTGGTTGCAAGCACACACACACCGATGGCTCACGTCCAGCTTCTCATCCACTAAGATCCCCAGGTTCTTATCAGCATGGTTGCTCTCAATGAGTTCTTCTCCCAGTCTGTATACACATCTGGATCACCCCAACCGAAGTGCAACAACACTGTTCAACTTCATTACGTTCTCAGTGGTTCACTTTTCAAGTTTGTCCATGTGCCTCTGGATGGCATCCTTTCTCTCTATTGTGCCAACTGCACCACTCAGTTTGGCGTCATCAGCAAACTTTCCATGGGTGCACTGAACTCCACTCTATGTCATTGATAAATATGCTGAAGAGCACAATCAAAGCTGCTCATGGAACGACAAATGATATTATGAATGCATCTTCATACATCACAGAAGCAGTTGAGTTTCTATTGATTTTTTTTTTTCCTATGAGAGTGCAGAAATAAAACATGTATTATACGTCTATTCCACCTTGACTCCTGGGGAGTTTACTGATCGCTTAGAAGCACAGAATTCAGCAGCCTTCAAAAAAAAACAGCCTGTATCTTTATGATCTACAATGGTATTTATCACAGCATTTCTATTTGTGACATCTGGCAATGAGGATAAAACAATTTTAAACTGAAGAGTCTAAACTGAACACTGCCATTCAAGAGCTTGAACAAGTAGAACTCCCTGGAGACTGGAAAAAAAAAAAGCAATATCACATCCAAGAAGAATAGAGAGAATGACTCAGGGAACTACTTACCTGATAGCCTCATTTCTCTGTCAAGATAGTGGAACAGACAATCCTGGAAGCTATGATAATGCACATGGAAAAGAGGGAGGCAATCAGTATGGCTTCAACAAGGACAGGTCCTGCCTGACCAATCTTGCAGCTTTTTATGATGGTGTAACTGATTCAGTGGACAAGGGAAGAGCCACTGATGTCATCAATCCACGCTTCACTAAGGCCTTTAACATGGTCCCCCATAACATCCTTCAAATTGGAATGAGACATTTGATGAGTGGAGTGTTCACTGGACAAGGAACTGGTTGAGAGACCATACCCAGAGGGTGGTGAGTAATGGTTCAGTGCCTGTAAAGAGATTAGAGACAACTGGTGTCCCTCATGGATCAGTACTGAGCTCTTTAACATCTTCATTAATGACATTACCAGTGGGATCAGTGCCCTCTCAACAAACTTGCAGGTAACATCAAGCACAAGGGCAGGGATGCCAACCAGAGGGACCTAGAAAAACTCAAGCAGTGGGCCCAGGAGAACCTCATGAGGCTCAACAAAGCCAAGTGCAAGGTCTTGCACCTGGGTAGAGGAAGCACCCACTATGCCAAATATGAGAGACATTAGGATAGAGCACAGCCCTATCAGAAAGGACTTGGTACTGGTGGATGGCAAGCTGGACATGAGCCAGCAACATGCCCTCACAGCCCAGAAAGCTGTATTCTGAGCTGCCACTAAAGAGAAGTTGCTAGCAGGTTGAAGGAGGTAATCCCACCCCTCCACTCCACACTAGTGAGTCCTCACCTGGAATACTGGACCCAGATGTGAAGTACTCAGTACAGGAGATGCATGGATCCGCTGGAGTGTATCCAGAGGAAGGCCACCAAAATGATTCAAGGGACAGGACACCTCCCCTACAGGAACATGCTGAGATAGTTCTGCTCAGAGAAGAGAAAGCTCTGTGGAAACCTGGTAGCAGCATTTCAGTACTTAAAGAGGGGCAGAAGGGGACAAACTCCCTAGCAGGGTCTGTTGTGATAGTACAAGGGGAAATGGGCTTATATCAAAAGAGGGGAGATTTAGATTGGGTATCAAGAACTTTTTTTTCTTTAATGATAAGGGTGCTGAGGTACTAGAACAGGTTGCCCAGAGAGGTGGTGGATTATCTATCTCTGGAGACATGGAAAGTCAGGTTAGCCCAGGCTCCGAGCAATCCAATTTAACTGTAGATGTCCCTGTTCACTACAGGGGAGAGGGCTGGACTTTAAGACTTTTAAAGGTCATTTCCAATTTGTCATGGTTTTATGATTTTTGTTATCAGTATTCCATGTCCTAAAACCATGTGAAGCACTGGGAGTTACAGAATTAATGCTCTAAGTCCATGGACTGCCAAATTTCCAGGTACCTGGTTCTCTGAAGAGAAGAACTACATAGCCCAGAGCACTCTGCATCCCCATTTTCCATCCAGAGGGAAAGATAAAACTGCACACAAGTACTGGAGACCTCCTCTTTTGCTGTTCATCTCAGCAGTGGAGATTCCCTAGCCATCTTGCCTATAGCCTTTAGCATAAGGTCTTGGGTTTTTGGACACTCTCACTTTGATTTACTAGTTTCAATTTCAATTATACTGTATTATATTGTGTTATTTTGTATTCTGATGTCTTATTTAGTAAATTAGTTCTCCTCCTCAGATCACTGCAGCTGTTTTGTTTTCAGGTCCATCTCCCTACCCTTTCCCTTTTCCCTCTTCCCAGGACATGGGCCCATGGGCCCCCCACCCCATTTGTCAAGGAACTGGGGCAAACCAGCTCACAAAACATTAACACAAGTCAAGCAATCCTATGATCTGATGAAGTAAGTTACCTTTATCACAGCAAAAAGGAAAGGTTGTTGAAAACGCAGGATAAGAAAAGATAAAAATGAATAGCTGAAATACCTGATGTTTTAAGGGATACCATAGGCTAATTCTACCTACTCCACAGAGCACAATGACTTCAAACTAGCGTATTTTTTTGAAGGAAGAGACCCCAGAAGACAAAACTTTGCTTCTCACAACTCAGTCACTTCACTTCAGTAGTTAGTTTTTAAATTGAATTAGATTTGCAAGGACTCTAGCTGCCTAAAAAAGCAGCCAGATGCTAATGTATTTAAGAATTGCTCTATAGAAGACACCTAGAGAACTAATCAAGTAAGGCATTCTAGCACTTTCTAAAGTTCCATTTATTTCCCCTCAAGGACCATATGTGAAAATATTTTCTAAAGACATTAAATTTGTTGAAAGGTTTTCACCTAAAGTGTAAACCTTTTACTGAAGCTTTAGATGAGAAGGCAAAATAAATTACTACCTAACAGAAAGAAGGAAGTATTTCCAGTTGTTTCCTGATTGGAAAAAGTCTAAAACTGTTGATCAAGCCAGTAACAAAATCTCTATTGATTTTAAAGTCTACTGAAGCTTCATTTCAGATGTCTTTAAAGTTACAGAATTAAGTACTGAAAATCTTTTAAGAATAGACCTTTTCATTAACCTTCGCTCTTACTGCTAGACATATGTAAATATAAATAAGTAGAAATAATTGAAAGTCCCTGTGTAAAAGACCAACATGAAAAACACTTTTGGACATTCTTGGATGAGCTTGGTATGTCTCAAACTCTTGCAGGGCAAGGCTCCTGCCATGACAACCAGTTAAAGGCTGATATCAAGTATGATATCCCATTCTCTCAAAGGACAGCCTTGCTTCCCTGACAAACTGGCCCTACCTTTCCCATGAGAAAGTCCTTGCTGCAAACTTACTGACAAACTCTCTTGTTTTCAACCTTGGGACTGCACACCTGCAAACCTAGCAGGCATCAAAGAATGTCTGACAGTTGCCCCATGTCATCTTTTTATGGTCATCATTTACTACTCACTGGTTTGCAGTTACAATCTTCAGATGAATACTCCCCCCCATCCCTTCTCCAGCACTGAAGGCTGATGTTACAAATCCTCAAAACAGGCCTTTAAAATAGACTGCCAATAAATCTTTCCATGCCCATCTTTCTGACTCTTGTTCTTTCTGCCTTTCCCTTCTCATTCTTTTTCTCTTATAAAAAGATCAAGTAATTGCAAAACCTATTTCAGTTCCTTGAAATTCTATCTGTTGTAAACTTTAGGAATTGCAAGACTTACTTGCATTTCTTACTACCATATAGAATCTACTCTGAACTGTGAAGCTAAAGTAAGTCTTAAGAGTGCCAACGTTTTGGGATATCTGTAGTATACAGATTCTCATTAAAACTGATTATTGTGTGTGGACCTCTGCATATCATTTTATCTTGATACAGTCAGGAGTATTTGTGAATCCATCACTCCCCTTATGAGCAGGGCATGACACAGCTCAAAGTTTCTTGGAAGGATATTGAGGTATTAGTTATTTCCTTTCCATATTATTGGAATGTAATACATGTTACACTGACTGAGGTAAACTTCAGAAGAATAAAACTTCAGTATTGGAAGAATGATGCAAGTTCTGTATTATCAAATACACAAGTTTAACAAGAAAAACTTTCTATATTCTGAACGACATCATATTTCATGTGAAGTGGCACCTATTAGCTAACACCTTTTTGCAGTGACAGTTTTAAAATTTCAAAATAAATGCACATCAGTAGAAAATTGAAGTTTTCTTTAAAACCCCAGGCAGATCTTTTGTTCTTCAATGACCAAGACACCAGTAAGCTTAAACAAATGGAAAAAAAAATGTACTGTAGTAGCAGATCTGTGTGTTTTAAGATGAAATACACACTACTGTGAAAAGCATGTAGCCAACCAAGACCTCAGGATGCCGACTAATTCTCATAACCCTTTCCTCCCACCAGCATTAAGGAAGATGTAAGCTGTCAACCTTAATAAAGGATAGCTACATTTTTGGGGGGAAGAGACTACACCATTAAACATTACTGAGCTGACAATAAACTGACTTGACATATCACGTGATTCTTTTCTGCCCTTAACAAAATTGTTTGTATAAGGACACATTTTAATCCTAGTCTTCTAATATTTCTAGCAGGTGACATTTAAAGAAGCAAAGGACAACTCAGTCAAGAGCAGAAATACGCTCTGATCTGGGGACAGATGCACAAAACCATCTACATTCAAGCCTATCCTGGAACTGAACATTTTAAGCCACATCAAAAAGTTTTTTTCATAAAATCAACATTATGCTATATGGTGATGACATTTTTGAATTAAAGCTACTGGAGAGTAGCTATCTCCTTTTAAGTTTTGTCAGTTGTCCCACATGAAAAAAATGATTTGACATAGATCTATGTATACTGACAACAGAGACAGCATCACAAGCAACTATTGCTTTTCTCCCTTTTCCTCCCCTCCTTTATTTCTTTTTACACCTATAAGGATTAAATTACCTAAATTTGTCTAGTGCTCAAGTCAATAGGATCTTACCTACAAACTTTTCCACAGAATAGAAACAGTTTTTGTTTGAGATAATGGTTTTATAATTAATCACATCACTACAGTGCTTAACAATTGTGTGAACAGAGCCCTACAGGAACACTGAAATAGACTAAATTGTCTTCCTCGATGACACAACAGAACCACATGCTCAACATGGAATAGGGAAAGGGTCCGGAGGAGGGTCACTAAGATGATCAAAGGCCTGGAGCATCTCTCCTCTGAAGGAAGATAGAGGGAACTGGGCTTGTTTAGTTTAGAGAATAGAAGGCTCCAGGGAGAGGTCATTGTGGTCTTCCAGTACTTGAAGGGAACATATAAACAGGAGGGGGAACAACTGTTAACATGGGTTGATAGTGATAGGACAAGGGGAAATGGTTTTAAACTAACACAGGAAATTTAGGTTGGATGTTAGGAGGATGTTTTTGACTTAGAGGGCAGTGATGTACTGGAAAAGGCTGCCCAGAGAGGCTGTGATGCCCCATCCCTGGAGGCATTCAGAGCAATTCTGGATGTGGCTCTGGGCAGCCTGGTCCAGTGGTTGGCAACCCTGCCCATGGCAGGGGGCTTGAAACTAGATGACCTTTGAGGTCCTGTTCAACCCAGGCCATTCTATGATTCTGTGATATCAATTAGGGCTGAGCAAGTCTGGTTTGTTCAAGAAGAATCCTAAAGAATAACGCCACACATTTCCCATGTAATTGTTTAACACTGTAAATAGAGACAGGTGTATGGATATTTTTAATCCCTAATCTCATCACATGCAAACTGCAAGTTAAACTATTTTCTGCTATTTGGAAGGATAAGATTCCTTCTATAACTTCTTTCCTATGTCATGACCATCTTGCAGACAGCGGAAACTCAGGAATTTAGTTCTCCCTCCATTGGAGGGAAAGTTTAAATATCTTAATATACTCACAAATGTACTGAAGTAACATATGCTTCATTTTCTGCATGTAGATGTGATTATATGATAATTAAGTATTACAAAACAAGTCCCTATCAGCATTGTAATACACACAAGAATTTTAAGTTGAGCTCAACACTAAAACATTCAGGTAATCCCAATACCAAACCAAATATCTTCATCTAAAAAAAAATATGTAGTTTGAAAAAATCTTCAAATCCGTACTTTGAACACCTATGGTGAAGAACTGTACTTAACCAGGAGACAGGTTATGGACATGTCACGCTCCCTTGCGCATACAAACTCCATAAGCACAGTTAATTATGCTATCAATACGAGAAGACAGCTATTCCTTTCATAACCTTATCTTGTAAAGTAGCAGCTAAAATTTTGAGCAGGGCAGTATATTATTGAAATTTCTAGAAGTGGAGATATTTTTCAAAACAAAGCAAGATTCCACCATTTTAGACCCCATGGAAGTTGGAAGACTCCACAATGGAATATACACGCAGAAGCAGTAGCCTTAAGGCACCCACACAGGTGAGACTTCCCTACTGTTAAATATTAGATAATGGTGAAAATACAAAATGTACAGTATTTCCATACAGACTCCTACGTAATCAACCATGATTAACTGACTTGAAGCTTTAAAAATTGTTAATTGTTAAAAAATTGTTAATTACTACATTACAAATAACATTGTGATTGGCCCACAGAAGTAAAATGGGCAACTGAATGCCATAAATAGTGGTGTTACGTGTGCAAACAATAGATGGGCATCTCATAATATTATGAAATAGAAGTTAGTCCCAAATATTCAGGAGAATTCAATATTCATTTCTGGATACAGGATACTTGGCACTGACTTCTTTTGCAGAAGCACTGACTTCAGCAGTTGAAACATTTATGCCTGCCACTTCTACCCTCTATGCTTAATCTCAGCAACCCAAGTCAAATATATACAAATAACTGAACTCAGCTAATTAAGAAATTGCATTAACAATGCTTGGGAGGTCCATAATGCAATTACTGTTCTAGGAATTGATGAGCTGTCAAAGAGTTTTACTAAATCTGAGGCAGTAAAAATCGAAGATTATAGTCTTATTAAAAGTAATGTCTCTTTCCCTATAACACTGTAGCTACTTAATTTCAACACTGCATATTCTTGATGAATTCCCACCAAAGCTAAAATTATTTAAAATAAAGAAAGCAAGAAATGCTTCTCAGTATTGCATAATATTGCAATTAGAGAAAAATTAGTTTCACCACGAAGCACCAGAAAACACTGAAATACCCATGAAATAACTTGGATGAGACTCAAGATTGAGAACTAACAGAAAAGCTACTGAGTGTATAATAGTTTATCTTTGAGATTGCATTAATTTTGACTTCTTAAGAAATCATCATGGCAATATCAGCAATAAGTCAGCAGTTCTAGCTTTACTCAAGTATTAAATGAAAGTTTTTGTTTCCTTAAGAGGCCAAGTAAAGGTATGAAATAAAAAGCACATTATAAATTGTGTTAAATTAATGTTTTTAGACTATTAAACTCAACATTTTTTCCCTCAAAAGATGACAAAAGCTTAAGGACATATACAAGAAGTACTAGACAAGGACATGATCTGGTCATTTCACTTCATTCCCATTCTGAAAGAACTGGAACACACAGGATGATCAAAGACTCCAATGAGTGGGAGGGGGAAGAGGGAAGACAGGAGCTCATTACAATACTTTTATATTTCAGTAGTTTTCTTTATCAGAAGTCTACAAAACAGTTTCAGGTATGTAAGGAGATAACTCCACAGTGATGGGGTAACATCTATTGCTCCTAAACTACACACCACTTCATCCTAAGATTTTCTACAGAACACGTTAATAGATTATTTTTTCTTTTGAAGGCAGCAGTGTTCAGTAAAGGCACTGTAAAGCAATTCAGTCTTGCAAGTCTGTTTTACTTTACCATAACAACAAGCTAATGCTAACAAAATTATTTTTCCCCCTTACACCCAAATTTTGAGAGAACAGTAAGGTAGTATGCACACATTTTACCACTACCCAGGGTTGTCAACGCTTAAAATCTTCATACACGCAGAAGCAGTACAGAACCAACTTATGCTCATACTTTGAAAGTAACTGAAATTTAAAACAGAACAAAAATTAAAATACCTACTCTGTGGGAATAAAAGTGTATTTAGTGCAGAAGCAGTGGAACAGGATAAACAGCATGAGAAAGGAAGGCTGAGAACCAAGGACATTTCCAGATGAAAAGGAAAACAAGTTCAAGTAAGCTGTGGGATGGCAGACCCTAATTGGAGGAAGACTGCATGGCTTGGAATGATGCATGGAGCTGACCTTCAGCAGAGAGTCTACAGAACTAGTACGATATCACAATCAAAAGTTACCTCCTCTGGGATGTGTTTTGCAGAACTGTTAACTGCCGGCAGTGTTTTTCTCCAAGGCTCTCAGCCACTGATTGTGTGCTGTTCTCTGTATGCCTCTGCCTTAAACACTATAAGAATAAGGCTGTCCAGGTAATAAACGGAGCATGGTTTAACCATATTGGTGTACGTCATGACTCTGGCTGTTTTCTCTGATGACACTACTCTAAATTCATTTTAATAAAAAAACAGACAGGACTTGCTTGTTTCTTCAGGCATCAAGGAAAATTCCTATAAGCACTCTGTTTAGATTTACTAAATACTGAAGCAATTCAATGGTTTTATGAAGAAAAAAATTTCATGTCATAGCCCAACATTTAATTAAAGGTCAATCTACAGAGACGTCTACAAAGAGCATCCATACAATCACAGCCTACTTACAGAAAAGACAATAACTGTATCAAGACTTAAGATTCAGTTTAGACAGTTAGCTCTACAACCTCAGTCTGAACCCACAGATGGGAAGCAAGGACATAACTTCAAAAAACACAAGTTTCTGGCTACATGTCTGCTGTCCTCTGTAGTTAACTGAAAACTTGGAAAGAGGATGTGGCAGTCTCCAAACAGCAATAGGACCCGCAGGGGCCCCTTGACTCTTGGGAAACCATGGTAATACTATCTTGAAGATAAGAGAGGAGAACAAGTAAGGCCAAATATGGAGAAGACAAGACATGCTACACATCTATTGGGTAGAGATAACCGCAGTATAGGTGAGTGGTAATACTGTAATGTAGAAAGCTGTAAGAAGAGTGGGCTGCTTACAATAAATGCCATTTGCCACCCATCATATTGGTGCATTTCATGGTGTGCAAGTGGACCTGGCGGGGTGCAGGATCGACTTGGTCGGGTGCTGGGCCAGAAGGCTGTGAGGTCACTGCAGGCCGGAGCGGACGGTAACTTAGGATGCCAGGGAAAAGGCAACATGTGGTGACCCTGACGTGATACGCTCCAGACCGTGCTTTAGTAACAGCCACCTCCTTGTGTTTCTTTTAAATAAACTACTTTTTGGTTAAAGTACTTTGGGGAATAAAAGTACTTTGAGAAAAATTCAAGACAAAAAGGTTTTACAAAAAGAACTCTTAAGCAGTACAATTCCTAAAACAGAATTCAGTGCAAGTTTTGTGTGAACCAGATGTTAAAGTAAAAAAAAAAAATGCAATGAATACAGCCAAAGATTTTTTTTTCTGTATTTCATAAGGTCTTGAAAAGCTCTAGATATAATCTATCACTGTTGTAAGAATATTACTGGCCAATATTTAAAAATTTATAAAAATTAGGCAGATATTCAGTGGCTGTCCAATTTTAAGTATTAAGGTAAAAATGTTGTCGCTAATTTAGACTTGAAGTGATATTTGAAGAAAAAATACACAATAGCTTTCAAATAACATTTCCAAATCTCCTATTCCTTTATTTGAGACAACAAAAGGAGAAATGAAATCGAAGTCTTCACATCCTCCAGTACTGCAAATGTAAACAAAATAGGAAAATGGCTGTACTTGATTCACTGTTTATAAACATAACAGGAAACAAATACTAAGCAAATGATTTTAAGAGCCTTTAAACCATTAAAACATGACTTGCTGTTAGTTCTTAGCCGCTAACTAGCTCTGTGTATATATTTGGGATGAAATATTTTTCACACTTTCCTCAAAACCACTACAGTTTTAGAGTACCGCAACTAAAACAGTGCTTAGCATTTTTTGACAAAATCTACAGAAAAAAAAAACAGAAACCAACACAATACTATTTATTTTCCAAAAGGAAAAACACTCTCCCTGACATTAAAGAAACTACCCCTATAATGATTAAGGTGGTCAAAGCAATTTTTAACACCCAGAGACACTGAAGATTCCTCTTGTCACAGGAAGCACTGAAAACACAGCATTATCTCTAACTTTCTTTCCAAACAAGTCATCAGAATCACTCTGGAGTGCTCTTGAAATTGATATGTAAGCACATACCACTTGAAAGGTGACTATTTGTATGATAAAACTACTCAACTGGGGATAACTAAATAATTGTTTTCCCATAAGCATCTTAATCACACATGGCTGTTCTTAATACAAAACTGATTGTACAGCTTCTATGTAAACCTTGTTCTTCTGACAACTGAAAATGAAAAGTCATGCTAAGTTCCTCTTAAAAAGGGCTGCTCTGAAAGTAATACCTACTATTTTATTTCACTGCTCCACAACATCAGAGGTGAACGCCATTGGTACAGCAGTAGAGATTCAGCCTTCCCATCAATATCCCATTACATTTTGTTGCCATGTGAGAGATGGCAGCAGACGACAAAATGGCATCTGACATGGAAGTCTGTAAGAAACAAAGATGAGTTATCAAGCTCCTCTGAGCAAAGCCCACTGACACTTGCTGAACAGTGGATGTGAGCACAGTGTGACAGCAGTTGGTGCATTTCATCAGTGGCAACAGTGAGGTCTTGATGAAACACAGCTAACTGCAGGAGCTACACAGAAAAAAGCATTTTGTAGCTGAGAATAATTCTATCAAATAGTGTTGTTGTGCTCTTCGTATCTGTTGCTGTTTCCATGGACATAAGCAGGAAGTATTACTTTCAGAGCAACCTATGAATTCTAGTAAATTGATATTGTGCTTATTCTTCCGAAAAAAAAAACCAAAAACCTTCACTGAGGAAAATCAGCACATCATCAACTAGCGCTGCTTCGCAAGAGAATACAAAATAGTGCTTGAAGAAAGCATTATGCAAGCTTTGCACAAGCTCATCCATATTTTATAACTACAGGAATAAGCAGAACATATCTAACACTTTTGAGTTTTGACTTTACCCATCAAAATCCTTCCATTGCTCTTTCTAAAATTCAGTAATATGGGCATTAATACAGTTAAGTTTAAAGAGCTTTCTGCAACTGACTTCACTTTGAAGGCACTTCTACATGGGATACCTACAAGTTAAATAGCCAAGTACTTCAGTTAACATACAAGGCATATAATAATTCAGTTTCATGCACATCTACAGGCTGTTTTGAGCAATAAATGACTCATCTGATTTGACTAGTTTTGATGTTATCTTTCTACAAAAAAATATCTCCAGTTCTGCTTGTTAGTCTGTTGCTAGTTATGACATACTGCCACCAGGTGGAGATCATTTAATAGGAAAATGTCTATTCATGTGTTGTGGGAATTTCATAATCTGAAATTGCTATTGTAAAATAAGTGAAAACAGAATCTTGATTGAAACTGTTTAACATGGGCATATACTTCAAATACAAGCTAATAGACACCATATGTTGACAAAAAAAATCTGAAGTTCCCACATTTGATTTGAAAAGTTTAGAACAAATTCATTATGAAAGGTCAGCTGTACCAACAAACCAGAGAACCACTGCAAAGCAACCTTGTAGCGTCATGTCATTAAAGTGGAGAGGACGAAGCAGATAACTGCTTAACATGATGGAACTGAGGCACCAAATGGGCTGCTTCCCTAACATACACAGGAAAGTACTATCACTTAAAACAAAACCAGTAATAGAAAACAATAACAAAAACAGTGTCAAAGACAACACATAGCTTGCTTCTCTCCTAGCGGAGGGATATAGTACTACATAAAAAATACATTTTTTCACTGAAGGCCTGCTGTGCATTGTTACATCATAACTTCACAACCCAATACATAGACACCGGTAGAAAAGATTGCTATCATGACTATCAAACAAAATTCAGTCGGTGGAAAAGTTCACCATCAACTCCAGTCCAAACCAAAACAAGAATCAAACTTTCAATTTCACCTTACTGCAGATGACATAGTAAAGCAAAGATGGAGAGCATTTCTCACGCTAAGAGTGTTTGTTGATCTCATGCCCAGCTGCAGATTTGCATAGATTTCCAAATATTTATCATTACCCATGCTATATAAAACAAACAAGCTCACTAACTGGTTATCAGCCTTTTCTTCCAAATCAGTATGACATTCCCTATCTTTTTGTTTTGGTTTAGACCTTCAGGCCTTTAAGTAAATAAATATCCACCTTCACAGTTATTTAAAAGATGCCTGCTTTACACATTCTTTCATATTCATCTTATCAAAGCAGGTATTTGAGTGTGCTCCTTTTGCTCCAATTGCAATATGTAATTTCCTCTCCAGGCAGTGAGCACAAAACATTAATATCAAGAGATATACAAAAGTTATACACTGCTACTTTTTATTATCTTTTTTAAGCTGAATTATAACATTGCAAGCAGAAAACAAACAAAAGATGAGCTACATTAAAATACCTGCACTGTATTCCTTAGACACAAGTTTTAATAGGTCATAAAATGAATAAGCAGCTCTGAAAGTGAAAACCGTGCATCTTAGTTTTCTTTGAAGTAGCAAGTCATTTCTAAAAACAGAAGTCCCTCAATGAGTTAAACATCGAGATACCACTTGAAATTCTACAGTTGACATTTTATAGAAAGATTTAATTCTACTGAGAGATCAGCAATGGGATTGTATTGAAGTATTACATCGGAGGTATCATGCCAGTTAACGATACATCAGCCTGGAAAACTACTTGAACATGAACCAGAACTAGAAACCATGATTCCAGCATTTTAGGAACCCCAAATCTGTACTGAATGTTCCACAGATTGACATTCTAGTCAAGTGAAAAGCAGTTGGTATGCTCCACGTAACTTGGAAGAGCTCAACCCCACAAACTATAATCCATTTCTTTTTACAGCATGCTGGAATCTGCAATTAAAGCTCAAACACAAAGGCTGGGTATTGAAGCAATTACTAGGTAACATACAAGATTCAACAGAATTAGAGGACAAAAATGAGGCAATCAGTGTTCACCACAAACTGCAACTATAAATAATACAGATGGGTATTTTGATATGCTTCCATATAGTACAAACTTTAGTGTTAGTAGTGACATCAATTTATTTCCATTGATATTAGTGATTAAAAGTAGACTTTCCTGATCAGAAAAATGTGGCAAATACTGTATAACTTCTTCAATGTTACTATAATTATTAGCTATTAAAAAGGTGACAGAGCAATGCAAGTTTAAATTATAGCCCAAATAACTTTGTGTTGAATGAGAAGAGCACCTTTAAAGTATAAGAAGGAAACGCTTAACAGGTTTCAAAATTTTGACAGTACATTCTAGCAAGGTTACTGCTGTTTCATGAGAGGACATTAAACAACCCAGATGATCAGCACATTCCATTTGTTCATCCTTTCATGTTTATGGAACTAGACTTTGGCATGTCAGACATGCTCCACTTGGGAGGCACTACGACTCCTGCTCTATTCTTTTCTCAAAGCCTTTAGAAAACATTTCTTTCAGAACATGAGTAAACTCGGTAAGCATACTTCCAAAGTACTACCAAAGCACTACTTTTAATCTCAAATTCTAGTCCAAATTAATCACCACTAATTCATGATGAGATCATGACAGTAATGGAAATTGACAGTAATGGAAACAAAAATCTCACTGCATGGGAAGTCGCTGAACAGATTTAAGAAATTGAAGTTCTAGAAATAATTTCCTGAACAAATATACTACTACTTGGTATGGATTACTTAAATAATTAATTTACCATGTAACTGAGTATTTAAATATATTTATTTACTGAATACAATTGAAGAAGAACAATTTCAAACTCCAAAACTAATTCAATCAAGGAATTTGAAGAAAATAGAATTTCACCTAAGATAACCTAGTATCCTGCTACTGTAGACATTGTGTTACAAAATACAACTGAACTTTTTCCTCCTTAAAAACATTGTTTTAATACAACTGTTAAACTTTCAAGGCTGCCCTGTTGTTTTTATAGATAAAAATAGTATTTACACTTTCAGACTAATACTGTTCAGTCAGTCCATAATCATTTGTTCCTGCACTGAGCATACATTTCAAGTTCAATAAGGAATAATTCTCCCTTACACTTAAGGCTCCTGATTTTTTTTTTTAGAGACTTCAAGTACACCTTCCTCTACTTTAAAGGAAGCAAGCCCACTTTCTCATATATGTTTTCCTCATCTTGCAAGAGCATTTACTCCTGAAAAAAAAAAACAAAACACTAGATTCATATACAGTTATTAAAAGAACGATTCACTAGAATCTGGGGCAATAGTATTATCACAAGTGAAGTCACTTAAATGAAAACTGCATGATTTAATACATATTTGCACACACAAAGCTTCACACATTATTTGTTTTGAAACAAAGCCTGAGCCAACCAGACATCTGCTTAAAAGGTAGAAAAAAATAGTATGAGCATTTGCCACTGAATCCTGTTTGTTTCAGCTACAGGACCTTGAGAAATTTGATTTAATGGGAGGTGTCCCTACCCACACGTGGCAAGGGGTTTGAAATGAGGTGTCTATGAAGTCCCTTCCAATCCAAACCATTCCATGGCTTATGACTTCAAGATAATAAGAGACTACCCACTGTAATGCAATGGAAAGCACAGCAGTGACAGCAGACCAGCAAGGTCTTAGGCTGCAGCAAGTAAGGAATAGCTGAAATGCAACAGGCTCAGGTACAGAAATAAAGGAAAGAAGTTGCTTATCTTTGGGAGGTTTCAGATAGGCAGGGATGTCCAGTGAGATACCCTTACCACTCATGCCAACCCTTAAACGGGGTCTGGGAAGGGGTGGATCCTGCCTCCCCCTCCTTTTTGTCATTCAGATACATTGCCTGCACCTGAGCTCCCCCAGGTTGGCCCTGCCTCCTCATCAGGTGCTCAATCACTGCTTCCAAGCCATAAATTAGCATTTCCACTACATCTGCCTGTTCATTTTTGCTTACATGCAAAAGTTACCATTATCACCACTTTCCAATTCCTCTCCATTTTGTTTTTCTTTTCCTTACAAAATCTTGGCATTGCAATAAAGCATTTCTACTCTCCAGAACTCAAAAAATGAACACGTGGTACCCTTGAACTCATTCCACAATAACCAGCATGCTCAGGAAGAGTTACAGAAAGTAGTGGTAGAAAATAATGGTGAAGCTAGTCGATTTCAGAAAGAACTGAGCTAGAAACATTTAACTTTACTGGAAGAGAGTCTGAATGCCAAACCAACGGCACTACATTTCTTGATATATTCTTTAAGGTTTTGTTTTTTTTTTAAACTTAAGACTCGCAGGTTTTTCACCAGAAGATGAAGGGGGTGGAGGGAAGAAAAAAAATGTGTCACAGGAGGAAAGAGCCATGCCTGTCTTCCACCGTGCATGCTGTTCATAAGTTGAGGATAAACATATGCTGCTCGTGACTCATAACTACTGTTCTACAGATACAAACACTACTCTTCTGCAAAATTACGCATTTTGAACACTGAACTACTGACTCATGCATAGGGTAAGTCACTGTATGGAGTCTCTTATTAAATTAAACAGTACTCCAGTGTAAGAAGGGAACAAGGGGAACGGGGTAGCAGAGTAGGGTGCTGGAAGAACAGACTGAATAAGCACTAAAGGAATGGGTGTACAGATCCACAACCTACACAGCAGGTGCAAATACTACTTTACAGTATAGGCTATATACTCCACTGTCAACCATTTCAGAAGTAAGATTCAATTCCAGAAACTGGTACAGAAAGCCTATATTCTTTGGCTATGCAGCAACAAAAAAAAAAAGGAAGATGTATATTAAATTATATATATTGTTAGGAAAAAAGCAAACAATTTATTTCCCCTCACCTAATTCCTTGCATTTAAAAAAAAAAATCAGTATAGCTAGCTGGCTGTCAATTAACATTAGAAGAACTTTACCCAATATAATACATTATATAGATATGTTTTCCAGAAATTTACCATTATTTTTATACAGCAATATGAATTTTCACTTCAAGATAAGATTACTGACTTTTCATTGCACCACTCCCTCTGTCACTGCTTTGCCTAACAAGTTATACAAACTTTATACTTGATGCAACTTAAAATAACAGAGGTCCTGTCAGTCACTCAACAGAAATAATTCTGCCTCTCTGCATCTAATGCCTGTCATCACTGTGATAAAATAATAGAATCCGCTTTCTTACAGATAAGATTTAGTAAGATGTGTTTCAACATGACAAAACAGACAATACACCTTTTAAGATTTAACAATGAAAAAAGCCTTACACTAAAGCCGCAGTTTGCATTGCAAAGCTTAGGCTCTGCTGGGACAGTTCATTAAAAGTTCAGAAAAAAATGACTACATGAAGCTTAATTAAGAACATAACCTTAAAGTATTTACAGCCAACTAACTGTTCACTTTCCACCTGCAGAATAAAATGTGTCAAAAATAATACAAAGCAAAAACTGGTGCCTCTTGATGTAGGCACACAAAAAGACATTACCAATTTGAACACATATATACATACATGTGGAGGAAAAGCATTATCTCACTCCCCTAGAAGGTTATTTTGCACTTTGCTTTACATGGATAACTTTTATCCTCTGTCTCCTTGGTAAGTTCAGGCACTCTGCTTCTTGTGATACTTCTTTTCTAACCAATGTCAGATGTTATTCTAACAGTTCCAGACAAATCTAGTTGTTTTGGTTGATGTTGTTTTGCTTTTCACAGGAGCAACATGAAGTTTTTAATACTGAATAATAGCATATTGAAGGTTACTTGTAATTGGTCAATCTCATCTTCAAGCAGTGATTTGGTATGTTTTTGATTTGAAGAATCGGTTAAGTTTTGTTTTTGTTTTCTTTTTTCTACCTATATATCCTTTCTATAATTGATTTAAAACTACCAGAGGAGAGGGGATGATAAAAGCCTGAAGATTTTAGTTACACAAGCTTCCTTTCATTTTAACTGTTTCTGCCTTTTAACTAGCTGCTAACTAGTCAAGAAACAACAAACTGTATTTTGTTAAAGCTGGCACCTTCTGAAGTTAATCTGCTGACATCGTTTTGGCAGCTATCCCAGTCCAGGGAAAAAAGAATGTATGGATTGAAACTACTTTGCATTCTGGTCAGAAATACACACTAGCAACATGACAATGAACTTTGCAGCCAAAAAGATTCCTGTTTTAGAAGACTGCATAAAGGGTACAGATTAAATAAAACCTCTAGTTCACCAAATTCTAAGATTTAATGTGCAGAATCCCCAGTCAAGATTACAAAAAACAAGGTACATACTAGATGAAACAAAATATAACGTCTAATAAAATGACAGCTATTCCTGTCAAGCAGCTTATTTAAACATGAAAAAAGGTGTTTTCATTTAAGTAACAGGAAGGGTATTTTTTATTAGGATACCCACATCTCTGCAAAAAAATATATAAAAAGATGCAAAACAACTTAAAATACTCAGTTCTCCAACTTCCCAAAAAATACAGTGTACCTTACTGGAGAACTTCTATTTCAGAATTAAAAACCAGCTTTAAAAAACAGGTAGTAAAGATCTAATTGAATAGTAGATAAATTAATCCCCCCAAAAAATATCAAAAAGACTGATAAAAACTTAAAATTCCATTTTATCTGCAAAATGGGTTAATGCAAGTGTTACTTGTGGCTCTGTCAGCCATTGTCCTCACAACTCCGACCAAGTTGCATTACCTTGAAGTATAGAGTTATTCCAGTAAACATCAGTAACAATCCTGATTTAACTTGTGTTAGTATGTTTAACTTTTAATCTAAGTAGTTCCTGAAAGAAGAAATATTTTCCTCTTTTCAGACCCCATGCTCTGAAGGATCTCAGTAATGCCACGTATCCCCAGCTCTCATGCTATCGTCTCTGTTGCAGCTAAGGAAAAGTACTGAAAAGGATGTTTTAGAAATCAAGAACAAACTAAAAGCCGAAGTACAAGAAAAACTAAATAGATGTTACTGACTTCACTGACAACTACATAAATCCATTTGGAAGGCACATCATGATTTCTGCAAGCCATTTGGGGGAGGAAGTATAAATATGAATATTTGTACGTGCTCTGCAGAAAGTAGCAACTGATTTTATGAACTTAAGAAATATGATTAGTTTTCAACGTCATTTTAACAGCCCTTAGATGCAGGTTTAAAGGTTCTACTGACATTTTGAGCCTTAAGCTCTTCACATTGTTGATGGTTAAAACAAAGTAATTCTCCTATAACCAAATACTTCAGCTATGGCTGAACAAATAACCTGGTGAAGTTAGTAAGTCGCATAAGCACAGCTTCACTCTGTACTTTTCACAATCTCCTTCTCACACTACTCTTCTAAGTCTTCAAGACTTAAAACTATTAGAATTTACTTTTCTTCCCATCTCCTATTTATACAGCTAATTCCATTTACAGCAATAGGTGATCTCTCATGTGTATAAACAATAAAGAGAAAACACAAATTTTGGTCTTGTAATTATTGTTCTCTTTCATGCTAGCATACCAGGGAAGGTGTATTCCAAACAGTGTGTCAGAGTCCTTCTTATTTTTACTGCGTGTGGATTAAAGCATCTACACAGACTGTAACAGCATTCAGTGCCCTATAAAACAGGGATCCAAAATGTTCACATGATGTTATTGCCTGCTTTTATGTCACAAGATGATCAACTGGTGCAGCTTTATTTAGCATTTTTGTACTAACACTGTACGACTAAAACTTGCTGTTTTGCAGCAATGCCACACTATCCCACTTTTATTTAAAAGCAAAAAGAAATCCAGAAGACAAAGAAAGGTCCATCTTAACTTCAAAACTAGAAACAGAACTAGAAACAGAACAGGGCTACAGATATCTAGTCTGGTAGTTTCACAGAACCACAGAATGCCAGGGATCAGAAGAGACCTTCTAAGATCATCTAGTTCAATCCCCCTGCTGGAGCAGAAAGCACCTAGATTAGGTCATGCAGGAATGCAGCCAGACTTTTTGAGTAAGCAGTGTGTGTAAGCAAAGAAAAAAAAAAATCACTGGTCAGATTCTGACTTTACCAATAGTGACAGCATCTTTCTTGTCCAATTTCTATCACTTGCAGCGACAGTCATTTAACATTCAAAACCAGCCTCAAACACGAAAACAGCACATTTGCCCATGGAAACAAACAACGCTGTTATTCATTCCCATTCTTCAAAAGAATGAAATCATGAGTGCTGTTACTTCAAAAAAGCCTACAAAAGAAAAGTAATTTCTGACACAGAATATAGACGAGCACCAACAAGTACATTTACGTTTTTCTTCTTTATCTTCCCTGAAGTGAATGTTCCACTGGCTAATTTGCAGATTTCAGTAAGGACAAATCACCACACCCACTACCCACCAGTTAAACCAATTTAAGACAGCTCCTGCAGTGTGTACAGCCCCTAAACAGCAGTGGAAATCACTTTAGAGTCAACGCAATCTCATGCCAGTGTTGAATCTGTATCTCAGCACATAAGAAAAGTAGGATGACCGTTAAAGCTCTGGATTGAAGTTAAAAAAACTAATTCAGTGTTGGATTCACACAGCACTTGCCTGACCTTGCTCATGCTCATTTATGTTCCAGCTCATGCCACTAACTTGGGAATCCCAATACATTTAAGAAAAAAATCCACATAAGTATGCCTTCTCGCACTTTGGGAAGTACTTACATTATGACTGTAATGAAAGAAAATAGAACTATTTGAAATTTTTATTTTAAACTACTTTAGAGTCTATGACAGAACTAAAGCAAGATGCACAATATTAAGAAAATTACCAGTTAAGAATTTTAAGACCATATTAAGAAAGCATCCAGTTCTTTATTCATCAGGACCCTCAAGTCCTTCTCTGCAGGGCTGCTCACAATGAGCAATTTTCCCAGTCAGTATACATACCTGGGCTGACTTCGATCCAAGTGAAATACCCTGAACTTGTGAACCTCATAAGATTCTGCTCTCCAGGTCCCTCTGGATGGCCTGCTTCCCTTCTATTGTATCAACTGCACCACACAGCTTGGTGCCATCAGCAAAACTGTTACAGGCGCACTCAATCCCACAGTCTATGGGAGAAAGATGCTGAAGAGCATCGGTTTCAAGACTTACCTCCAGGAAACACCACATGCCACCAGTCTCCACTTGAGCATAGAGCCACTGACAGCTACCGTCTGGGTATGACCATCCAACCAATTCTTTGCCTACCTAGTAGTCCAGCCTTCAATCCATCTCACTCTAGTTTAGAGATAGAAGTGTGGTGTGAGACCACACCAAACACCTTGCACAAGTCCAGGTAGATAACATCAGCTGGCCTTCCTTTGTCCACTAGTGCCATCACTCCATCATAGAAGGCCACTAGATTGGTGAGGCATGACATGCCCTTGATGAAGCTGTCGTGATTGTCTCAGATCACCTCCACGTCTCTCATGTGTCATACCATCTTTTCCAGGACGATCCATTCCATCATCCTCTCAGGCACAGACACGAGGCTTACCAGCCTGTAGCTCATTAGGTCTCCTTTTCTCTCCCTTTCTTGAATATAGGAGAGATGCTTCACTTTTTCCAGTCACCTGGTACTTCCCCTGTCAGCCATGACTTCTCAAATGCGATGGAAATCAGCTTGGTAAACACACTAGCCAGTGGCTTCAGAACCCTGGGATGCATCAAACCCCATACACTTGAACACATTCAGCCCCATGAGGTGATCTCAGACATGCTCCGATCTTACACTAAGAGATATCTTGCTCCCTCGATTCCCACTTAAAAATTCAGGAAATTGAGAGGTACGAGAAGCCTGACTGGCTGTGAAGACTGAGGCAAAAACTTCCTTGTTTGAGGTCTGCTCTCCACTTTCATTTATTACAGGTGAGTATGCTCTTTTTCATCTGTCTCTTCAGCCCAATACAACTACAGAATTCCTTGTTGTTTTTCACATCCCCTGCCATGTTCAACTCCATCTGCATATTGGCTTTCATGACTCCATCCCCCTAAGATATCCGCACAGCACCCCTATATTCTTCCATGCCCACTTATCCCTGCTTCCACTGCTTATACTTTGGGGTTTTTTTCCCTGCTTCACCCTGATTAGCAGGTCCTTGCCCAGCCACACTAATTTCCTGTCTCATCTGCCTGATTGCTTATTCTGGGAGATGGAAAACTCTTATGCTCTCAAAGGCATCTTTAAAGCACTGCCAACTCTGTTCTGCTCCTTTGTCCCTAAGGACAGTTTCCCAGGGGACCTCATCCAACAATTCCTTAAACAGCCTGAAGTTCACAGTTTTCACTCTACTCTTTGGCAAGCCCACGTTCCTCAAGATCATAGCTCCACCACGCCACGTTCACCACAGTACAGGCTGCCTCCAATCTTAACCTCTTTTACAATCTCTTCTGCACTGTCAAGTACCAGGTCCAGTAACACCCACCTTTGGTGGGTCTGGCCAATACCTGAACCAGTTTTGTCATCATTATGAGCCAATATTTGGTGGTTCTATGCAATGGCAAGTATCAGAATTAGCTAACTATACCACAGCAGGACTAAGTTTAACCCAACAAGCCATAGGATTAACTAGGAAATTAGAACAAACATGAAAAATTGCATCACAGAATTAAATGGCTTTAAACTTATTGACCACTGCCCATTAGAGTAACTGGGCAATCATCAAGACCAATTACTATGTACACATTTCTCATGTTTCCAAACAAATCTGTCTCTTACAGTGTCACAGACAAAGACCCAACTTTTTGAAATCAGACAACTAAGTATCTCTATCTTCTTAGCCTCCATACATTCACAGTGGAAGAAGTGGATCTTCTGTCTTACTCATCTTAGTTTCTGCGCACTCTAATGATTACACGTGATCAGGATGCAATGCACTTCAGCTGTCTTGCATCAGATTATGTCCCAGCTCAAGACATGAATGAGTGGAGTACATGAAAGAATATGCATAACAGACTCAACAGGTGACTAGCCCCTGAGAAAAAAAGACTTGAGCTACTTTGGGAATGCAAATAAATTGCCTCCAGCTTCAGCACGTCAAATTTGTGAGAAACTGCTTTGCAGCCATAACTACAAATCCTTGCTTTCTGTGAATGACCTTGCACATCCTCATACAAGATGTGTTGTCTCCCCCTACTATTCATATGGTCATAGTAGTAAGAAGGGATTAGCCTGCCACCACCAGTATGTGGTGCAGGTAATGCCAGGGCAGACACTACACTGGTCAGCCACCACTGGTACTAAGAACTTGCAGAGACTTATCCAGAAAGCCACCCCTGGTTCCATGAGTACCTCTCTATTGAACTGATTCATGTTAGCTTGCCATTGATACTTTCTTCAGGATCAGCAAACCTTACACAGAAGGGCAGGTGCTTTTGCGTAACAAACAATATACTTTCAGCAACATGAGACTTCGAAATCAGTATTCTGATAAAAAATGCATTTTACTTGTTGATTGTGATTACTGACAAGTCACACACTTCATTCTCCAGTTTGATCTGCCTTTCTGTTTTGTCAGGTTTTTCTGTAGGTAGTACACATTACAAAATGCAAAAAGGCTGGAACCAGAAGTTTTACCACAAAAATATTTATGTCCATGACATCATACCTCAAAAATGCAACTTAGATTATGCAGTTACACCATCCAATGTAACTGAAAGGAAGCACTGCTTGAGGAGAGAAATTCTGCCAGTGGAAGTAGGGCAAAGCTGAGTTAATTGAATGAATCTCTGAGATATTAACTGTTCCCATGCTTATTTTCCTTCCTGTAAGACATCAAGATCACAGAGGTACTTCTGTAATGTAAAGACTAAAAAACAATTGTTTATGTAATCAGAAGTTAAACCTTATAGAAAAATATTCAACAACTACACTTAAGATTAAAAAAATGTTTTGCAGAAAAACACAGTAAAGCAAAACCTACTTTTCACAATGTCATACTCTGCAGTATTACTTTTAAAAGTTATTGTTTGAATTATAAGCTGTTTATAGAACTTCTGATCTTATCTGAACTGTAACAACACATGCAAATATCAATGCTTTATTTTCATGTTTTTAACAAACCTAACAAGCACTTGTGAAAATGCCAACACTGCCTCAAAGTAAAGCTTGTTTTCCAGTCTTAATAAAATCTTTCAGAGCTTTTACGTGAAAATTTGCGAGACACTGAAAACAAAACTTTTAGATTATTTTTTCTTCCTACCACCCATAAAAAAATAAAAAGACACAAGTCGTCTTTGATTAAAGCACACATCTTCAGTAAATATTAAGTATTTGGTGTTTGCCCAAGTCCCTCTTCTTCTTCCTCATTAAAACACTAATTTTTCTAATCAAATGTCTACAGATACAGTTAGAAAATTCATTACACTGTTTTCAGAGGTAAAAACAGAGTATCATTGTTCAGATGGATCGTTCTAGTGGTTAACAAATACTTCTTTACATCCAGCATGTTACACGTAATAGAGCCAATCTGGCAACAAACGTAAGAAATAAAAGATTTTCTGCAGAGCTAACTTTCACTGACTAAGTGAACACACCTACAAGTCTTACAAGATTGAATCTAGTGAACTCCATAGTATGGAAAATTATCAAATGCTTATTAATATTGCTTTAATGCAACTTAAATATCTACTAAGCATAAAAATACTTAGAATAGCTTTTACAATAATATTTACACAAAAATGTATTATTCATTTCGAGTTTTCAGTCCATTCAGCGACTCAGACATTTTACCTGGTTTTAAATATTGACAAAGAAACTAATATCAGAACTCCTACCCAACAGGGAAAAAAAAAAAAAAACTTCCCTTGAAAAGGAGTATTTCTTGGTTTTATTTATCCCTGAATAGCTAAAAATGAAACATTTACTATTCCAAGGAAAGCATTTCCTTCTATCAAAATCTTTTGTTTTTTTTTTTCCTTCCAGAAGCAATAATTTCCCTAACCAGGTCTGTTCACATTCACTCCTGTGCTTAAGGTAGAAATAAAACGTGGTACCTATAAAGGCTGCATGCACAGATAGCCCCTTCCTGAGGTCTCAGAACATATTCAGTAATCTTAACAAAACCTGATGTTTGTAAGTGACAGAAAAAATGAACATAACATCAAAATTCATTTTTAACACAAACAGCATGTAAGCAAATTACAATTCCATGTTCTCTCAACAGCATCACACACTCTGAAATTAAATCTATTACTACCACCACGTTACTCGAACACCTGTAATTTTAGTTCTAATATTAAAATTCCAAGCAAGTCTACAGTTATTTCAGGAGAACCGTACAGGAAAACATCACTTAGGGTATTTCCCAAATCCAGTAACACATTCTATATATATATTCCAGCTGCATAATTCAAAACTGTTCACAGAAACTTAAAGCAAGGGTGCTGGGAAGGATTATTTTGACTAAATGCTAAAAAGCTGTTGAACCCAGTGTCTGCAACTGCCATAAACAGGCAGAAATCCATTTCACATCTATCATTCAGACAGAATGCTTTACAGACCTACAGGCATGCTCTGAATACTGAACACCCAAGGAACAATTTTGACTAGTGTCACAAAGCCACGGATCAAAACAAACAAGTAAATCAGACCTCTCAAAAAAATAAAAAAAACACGAACAGAACCAAATGTTAGATTTTTACACTGGACAGTAAACTTCCCAACACAGCTATGCCTGAGCAGGAGCAACCTAGTGACACGTAACAATTAACTGCACAAGGCTCAACTTCCTCACGCTTCTAGAGAGGAACAACAACAAAAAAAAAATCAGAAACTTACAATAAGACTTTGGTTTAACTATTTAAATTAAAAAAAAATCTCTTCTGCCTGATATACTATCTACCTTGAACAGAACCTGGTTACGTCAGAACATCACCTCAGATTTTAGTTCTTCTGTGCTGTTGGATTACTGCTATGCTCTATCAGTGCTACTTCATAAACACACTCACTACTTAGAGACACAAAGTCAGAGCTTGATTTTCTATTCTTCACTAAATTGAAACTCCTTCACGCACAGGAGTTATACAACTCCAGAAAGCTTCAATCAGGCCCTGAAAGCTGCAATCAGTATAACCCCTGAAACAGCACTCTTGATACACAAGCCTCCCATTGACTTTAGTTTCATGACAGCAGGTTTGCACAATTCTGTCAGCAGAACTCACCTCACAATTTTCTTAGGAAAAAATTGTGAAGGCTGAAAGTAAACTTAGCATTCATATTACGCAACAGACACTGTCTACTGGAAAAAGTCAGCATGCAGTTCTTAATAAATCTACAGTTAAGGTATTATTTCACAAAAGTAGAGTATACAAATTATTGTGTTATCAACGGTAATAATTTGAGTTTTAAGTATAATTCATCTTTAATTTCAGATCCAAGATTAGATTTACATTATTAAAACTGAGGTACAAAAAGCCAAAACTAAAAAAAGCAAGCATTCTACTGCAAAATACAGGTGCCTGACAAAATCATTTAATCAACTGCAAAAGCCACAGTGTTCCAGCATTCTGCATTACCCTCACAATTCTCTATTACTGTTATGTAAATATACATATAACTTAAAGCTCCACTTTCAAAGATCAACTTCCTTTCAATTCTGAATATGTAACAAAAAAATATTCAGATGTTCAAAAATAGAAGGAAGGTTTTCAATAGCCAAGCATCTCAATTTTTGATGTCTTTCTAGGAGCAGCTTAGTAGAGCTCAACTGTTCCTCATAAACATTCAGACATCTAGACATAACGGCAGAATTTGCAACAGGTAGTAAGGAATACAACACTAGAAATTCATACCACATTCAGAAGTAGTTTCTGCTACGAAAAACCTACTAAAGGATGAGAAACACTGAAACAATATTCTCTACAAAGCAGGATTCAGCCATTTGAAAGTCACTTCTCTCAACATCAAGAACATTTACATGAAAAATGCCTTTAAGTGCATCTTCCAAGGCGATCTCCTGGGACATCCTGGAAACTCACTGCATGCAATACTTTCATAAATTAATGAAGACCATCTTAAGAATAATCATGCTCTTTCCTTTTTACTATTGGAATGCTCCAGAGTTGCTGCTTTTTTGACCAGTAATTAATATTAGAACTGAACATGACCTAGTCTGTTTACATCCATTCACTCTAGTATCATGATTTCAGTTGCCTCTGCACTTTCCACATATTCATCCCTGGGGTCTTCTTACTAGCAACCAAACCTCTCAGCATTTGCTTGACTACAGTAACTGCTCAAAAACCTTAGCCCCCACTTCACATGTAAGGAAGATTCTGTGACATCAATTACAGCCCTTCCCACATCCAAAAGAATACAGTATTATAAAGAGGTTGCTTACAATTAGCCTGATGCAGATCAGATTAAAATCAAAGTACTTAACATTATCAATCTTAAATTTTAAAGATAACCTCTACCAAAAGGGTAGGAAAATCAGTACTATAGAAATAGAGGAAGTAAGAAAGAAACTAGACAATGTACTTAAGCCTCTAAGAAGTCCACAAATGCAATACTTCTAACTCTGATCCCCTCTCAGAAGAGGGGTAGAGCTTCTCTGTGTTATGTATGACATCACAGAAAAGACGAGTTAGGAATCATTACTCCTTACGCTTCCTTTGCATTACTAACATTGCTGCATTCCTTATTTTAAAGGCAGGAACTAGGCAACCTAATGTGTATTTTTCTCAGGTTTTCTTCATCTTTCTGTTAAGTCACTGTCAAAGTATCAAGCAGACTGGAGTATTAGAAGGTTTAAAAACAAATTCATGCAACAGATTTGTCAAGATTATAAAGAAAGATCACAAAAGACGCAAACTTGACAAATCCCTAAATGCTGTAGGGTGCACTGACAGAAGTAACATACCACTCCTTTCATACTTATCCTGTTTCTTTTCACACTGTCTTCAGTCTGTCAGATCATGAGGTCACTGAGTATATCAATTCTGTCTTGGTAGGCACATTACTTTGAGTTAATAACTTTAAAAACAACACTGCACCATGTTATTCCTGTTCACTGGTCTTAAGTACATCTAACACCCTTTCTTTTCTACCATCTCCTCCAGTCCCTGGATATGTAGCTTATTTTGCTTTGACTAATTAAGATAACAAAAAGACAAACTATTGGCATGGTAACATCATCACTACAATTACATCTTTCATGCTGTAGTGAAGAAGAAAATTCACGTTATATGATCAGTACAGAAAACTATTCCACTGCAAGAGACAGAATCAACTCTTATCTGTTCACATCCACCTACAACACATGCTAAAAGGATCTTCATGCACAGCTTTATGCTTCCCTTTAAGTACTCTATCATTTTAAGTATAGACTTCAAACAAGTCAAATTCGGCTGTGGTACTATGGTCTGTGAAATTAATGGGTTTGCAATTGCTTGCAGCTTGACTGAATATTGTGCAAAGCGCTGCAGTAGTAAGAAAATTGATGGCAATGACTTTGTTTTTAAACTGAATTCAGACTATGCTTCAAATGGTACCACTTGGGAAAAGTTATGAGGATAGCAATTCTACGAATTTCAGACATGAATTCCAAGCGTGAATTTCAGCTTATAGGCAAACAATTGGCATTGTTACTTAAGCTTATATTAAACTGAATATTTATGTTGCACTTGTAGCTAACCGGAAAAGTCATTTTGAGAAGGGAATTTTCATTCATGTCCTAATATTTTATTCATGTGTTACATGTTTATTATGTATTACTTCGCTTATTTCTGGACTACGAACTTATTCATCAGCCTTTGCCTGTTGTTTAGCAACACTACTCAAATAATTAGAATACTAAATAGAAAGCAGTGTACCCTTCTAGAGGCACAAAAAAAAAAAGTTAGAAATAGCTGCTCCTGCTCTCCTCTTCCCCTTTTTTTTCCTGGAAGGAAAAAAAAAAACACAACAACTAAGACTCTACTACATCTTAAATGAACATGTTGACATTTTATGCTTTTTATGGAGAGCTAGTTCTTGAAGGAATGCATATAGGACATGGATGAGAGGAAATTTATTGCTGTTCCTGCCTATCATGGTTGTAAAGAAGCTGACTAAATCTTCATAATATTTAATGTAGCTTTGCAAGTTTATCTGGACAGTTTACATCCATGAATTGATCGTTTCAGATCAGATCATAGTTACAGCTGGGAAACTGGTGGTATATGAGCACATTGCTTAGCATATCTTCAGACTCACTGAAATAATTTGTTCAGGTATGTTTTCAAAAGACTCAATCATCCTACTTTCAGTGCCTCTGGTGTACTACATTAAAGACAGATGAAGTCAAACAGATGTTTATTTCTTTTCCAAGAGGAACTTTGAACACAAAATATTTCAGAACTTCTTTGTTTGAAATGGCAGTCATGTTTCTATGCAGGCAGAAGCCATGTAATGAAATTTTAGTTGATACACTTCATTCTCTACCTCAACACAAATTAACTTAGATGAGAGAAAATAATTCCTTGAAGAACGGCTCCTGCATCATACTCATGCATACTAAAGCTTAAATGAGTGGAAATTATCCTCTGACTACTAGTGGAATTCAGCCACAACACCTACAGTCATCTTCATATTTAACAGCTGCCTTATAAGATTTCCTGGGGAATTAAATATGTCTTAGAGGACCTCAGTTGTAGCCAGTACTCCTGTGACACATCATGTCATTAACAACCGAAGTTCCGATGCATTGAGATAAATTTTCTGTTACTGAAGGAAACAAAATTCCTAAAACACATAGGTACTGAAAACTGATATCATCATCCTATCTCACACCTTTTCAAAAGTGAAAGTTATTAACCACCTGCCATTTCAAGTGATGCTTTCACATAACCACAGACTGATGCAAAAACTGCTGCAGGCAACTGACTTCTGCACAGCACAGCTGCTTCTGCACTCATGCAACCAGCACTGCTCATAGAGCTACTCAAATGCTGGTTATTTAAATTACGCTCTTGTTTAATAAACAGTTTTCTAAAAGGAAGGTGTCTGTATGCATACACATATTCTTTGATGTTCCCTTTCCATACTATATTTAAGGAGATTTTTAAATGCCTGTTTTCCAGTACAAGATTTTAATAACGTAATCTGCAAATAGAAAAAGATGTAATCAGGTAAGTGACTCTCCCTGTTTACTTCTCTGGCTCATTTATTCTTTTCATTCAAAAAAGAAAGCCAGATTCTTATCTCACCTACACTACATAAAAAACCAGATGCCTTCTCCAATTAATGCAATCAATCAAATGGTAACAAGTAATATAAAAATGTAACACTAATACAAAGATAAGAAGCTTAGTACCTTTGTTTTTGAAGATTTAAGATGTTACAGTATTATGGAAAGTTTGAAGATTATTTTGCTATTTTAAAATAAACTCCTTTCATCCTTTAAAAATATCTGAAGTCACACAACCACAGTACTAAGTTAAACTGAGCCTTAAAAAAAAAAAAGCAAAAAGACAGTTGAAGAAGGCAGTATTACATTACTGAAGCTGAACATCCTAGGATTATTGATATTACTGAGATGAGAGCATATAGTATTTCAAATGCTCTTATTCAAAACTATTCTGAGCTTTAAAACAAATACCAAAAGTTGGATATTAGTCAACTACCTATGCTAGAAAGCACGTGAATATACTAAGGAAGAAAAAAAGAAGGGGAAAAAACACATAAGGTTATAATAATTGATTATATTAAAATAAGATTAGATACCAGTATGCGTGGATCTAATCTATTAAGACTTCAATGGGCCTTCAGATTGGAATTTTTCAGGTTATCCATAAGTCTACCTCTATTTCTGAATTTGAAACAGACTGTTGATAGCTCTTGAAAGTGATCTGCAACATGGAATATCTTGCAGCATGCTTCCACTATAACGCTGTTATTTTATATTTTATAAAAACTAAGGCTTACTCCTAAAAAAATAAAAAAACCAATAATCTGGTATAAATCACTTTTAACAATTTACAGTAAATATGAGGTATTACCCATATTATCCATCTAGATAAGCCTGTCCTCTTTCAATAATGGATCTTCAACTCACAGCCACCAAGTACTATGCAGTTAAAACATGTCTACCAAAATATTGTTCTACCTTGACTTGGTCACGCTGACTGTAACTGCAGGATTACTGGAGTAAGTTGGAAGGAAACCAGTAAATAAACATGAATCACCTGGGAAAGGTACTTCAAAAGGTCAATGAAAGGGCAAACAAATACCCTATTTGCTCACAAAACATCTTATAAAAATCTCTTTAAGGCAAATAATACATGAACTGGGCATAAACACCATATTAACATTTCCACAGATAACAATAATTGTGATGTTGTTCAACTTCTTTCAGAAGACTAAAGCTTCAGTTCCATGGCCATTTCATATTTTTCATGATTTAAGGTCACCACAGATGGCAAAAACCTCCTTAAATAAAGCATTCTGTATGGGATTGCACGAGACGAAGCTACATACTAAAGAAACCATTGTCAAGAAAGTCTCCTAGAACATCTCAGACGGTTCATTTTCAAGCCAATATTCAGATTCTCACTTTCACATGAAGAAAAAAGACAAAGGCTTAAAAAAAGCAAATCAAACATCCTTTTATGCCTTTATTTTGAAGGGTGAAAAGGAGAGAAGATAGACAAATTATCCTCATGTTATTGCAGCTCTATGAATCAACTGTTAACAGAAAATAATGGCTAGCTGAAGTCACAGGACAGGTTTCAGACTTCAGTTTACAACTGGAGCCATAACATCAGTTCCACTTCATCCAGTAGATGAACGATCAGATTTTGATAATTCAAAAATCCATGCATTTCCAACATAAAAAGCAGAAAGCAGCAAGGCTCTAGGAAGTGACTATACCACCGTAAATGAGATGTACACATTGGTATCTCTTTTGGGGAAGTCATTTATTAACAGTCCCTTATAAGCACTTGTAAAAAGAAACAGTTAAAAACAAAAATGAACTCTGTATCAAAGTAGCAAGAAGATGGAACCTCAAGCACAAGGACTGAATAAGTACTCACCAAAACAAATACTGAGGATGAACACAAAATGGATTACATCCTGCAAGCGAATCAATCCATACTGCAGCATCACAAATGTCCTGCTAACCTAAAGAACTGTATATTATGCAGAACAATAAAACAAATAGGATTTTGCTACCTGGGAAGGTATCCATTTCATTCACTCTAAGTCAGTGTCCCCAGACACCAGTAAAAACTAATGAAGTCTACTCTTCTGTGCTTTGTATCTCTATACATGGTAAAAGGGGAGTGTTACTTTACTGCTTATTTATTTATTAAAGCAAAGCTAATTAAATTTGAGCCTTTCACTCTGGACAGTTTTGAAAGGTTAAGGAAAGGAAAATCCTTTTGTTTTAGCATAATAACATTGTCAGTTAAACTCCTCCCTTGTGATGAAATTAGAAGAGGGAATATTTGGCCCTGGTAGATAATTATGACATTCATAAGCTTTCAACACAGGGGGGCTAGGAGAAGGGGCTGCTGTCAGCCACTTGTTTCTCAAACTGCTTCGATTTCCTGAAACGGAACAAACACATCACAGTTTCCTCAGCCTTAGACAGCAACACTTCACAAGGAAGAAGCCTCAGTCATTTTTTTCATGACATCTACTGCAGCTACATAGACAGAAATACAAATCCTAAGCCTAAGATTCCCTGTATTTCTGAAGCAAGTGATCCAAATCCCATTACTGGGTTTTTCTTCACCATCCAAATTAGTCTTCACCTCTACTTCAATATAAAAAAAAGCTGTAGCTATCATAGCAAGATGATAAGTCCCCAGAGAATTTGGAACAGCCTGTCCCTAAGATTACTTGAATCATTTCAAGATGCATCAAGATTCCTTAGAGGAGGTGTCAAGAAATAAGATAATAAAGGAAACAAAATAAACCCCTGACCACGTCTATGCTTGTCGTCAAAAAATCAGTGCAGAACACCCCTCTCCTCTACCAACCTAAAAGGCAGTACCTTGCATATGCAGACGTCTCTCCCACTTGCATTTACTATCCCTCACTGTGGAATGAGGCTGCATGACTATTTCCACAACTACTCCAAACATTCTTCTCACCTTGAAACAACTACACTCCATTCATTTAAAAAATGAAAATAAAATAAAGGACTCTTTCATTCTTTTGACGCTTACAACTTACTTATCAGTGTTAGAATTACTGGGATTTCATCTCCCTCTTCCCATCTCTCCACCGCATCTGTCTTGCTATCATTTCTAGCACTCTGCTTAACGGCATCTCGAATTACACTACATTATTTAACTCCTGACACTTGCAATAGGAAGACACCGAAACTATGCGATCTTTCCACGCTGCAGTAATCACACTTGATAATACCAGGCTTCTGCCGTTCCTCCCTTAGAGGAACCACAGACCACGTTCCTATAAACCATTACACCCAGGTAGATCGATTGAAAGACCCGGAGATGCTTTCCCATTGCCTCCCCAGCGCTAGCTGCGCTGGAAAGCCTCCGGACCTCTTCTCAATCGCTAATCGGGAGACACCCCGAGCTGGCAAAAGCAGAGAAGCATTCCTCCGCAAACGCTGAGCATCCCTGTGGCGTCTCACTACTTAACACCGACACAAAATGTCTGCGTGGCAGGAGGTTCGGAGGCGCGTACATCGAAGGTGGAGACGTTCGGAGCTGCGTTCTCAATACCTTGGGGGCTGAACCCCCGCCCCCCCACCCAGGAGCACCGGGCAGCACCGCCCCTCCGTGGGGCTTCGGGCTGCGTCCAAGCGAGCCGCGCCCGCTCTCCCGCCCGGCACCCCGGAGCTCAGCGCGGGGCAGTGCCCGGCGGCCGCGCTGCACCGTGGAGCTTTGGCGCCCCCTACTGCCGTGCGCCGGCACAGCCCGAGGAGCGCTCCCCGCCGCTCCCACGCGGAGCTCCGCTCGCACCGAAAGCATCCAGTTTTATTCTTTTATTATTATTTTCCCTGACACCTCCTCCTCCAAAAAAAATAAATAAATAAAGACAAATATAAAACCTCCAGCAAGCCGCCACCAGCGCGCCGCTCCCAAGTGCCCGGCGGCCGCCGAGACCAACGCTCAAACTTGCCTCAACACTTCGGAGCGCGGCGGGCGGTCCCGGCGAAGGGCACCGCGAGCCCGGCCGCCCTCCGCATCGTCCTCCGGCGGGGCCGTGCCCCGCTTAACCACGCAGGTGGCAGCCGCGCACTCCCCATTCAAGGAGCCGCGGGCACACCTGCCCCGGGGAGCGGCTGCCAGCGACGGAGCTCCGCGTACCCCACGCACACGCAGATATTTAGGAGCGCGATGCCCGCTTCATTTATTAATTGGCTCAAATCTCCCTCCGAGAAAAATAAGAAAATAAAAAATAAAAAAAACAAAGGGCGCTACCCGGAGCGGCACCTCGCAGCTCCCACCCCCCCCCCCCCCCCCACAAACACAACCCCCGCCCCACATAGCAGCTCATCCCCCTCCCCTGCCACCC
>VXAB01002552.1:76587-102632 GCA_013399175.1 Odontophorus gujanensis | reverse complement strand
CCGCGCCTCTGGAAAACGGCGGCGAAAAGGAGGGGCAGGGGGGAAGCGGAACAACTTTGAGATTCGTTTTAATCCGGCTGCTCCCGGGCGACACGCACACCGCTCCGATCTCTTCTCCTTCCCCGCTAAGCGGTAACTCGTCAATAAAAAAAATAATCATCATCATTAATGAAAAATAAAAATAGACAAGCCCCCGCTCCTACCTTGCCCGCTGCTGAGGAGCGATCCGAGCAGGTACAGGGGCAGGAGGCTCATGTTCAGCAGCTGGCGCCGGCGGACGGTCCCAAGTTGGATGTCCCCGCAGCTCGCACCGCACCGCGCGACAACTGCCGGCCCCGCCGCGCCGCGCTGCACTATATCGGCACGCAGCGGCCCCGCGCAGGAGGCGGGCACACGGCGGCACACGCGGATCTCTCCGCGACACACGCACGGCCGCACCACCGCCGCGCGATTCCTCCGCCGAGCTAAGGGAGAGCGCTCCTGCGATTCGCGGCTGTGGAGGAGAGGAAGGCGGTGAGAACTAGCTCGCTTGCCTTCGCTGTACTTCTGCGCTGTCTCGCTGTGAATCTTACACGCTAACAAATTTAAAAAAATAAAATAAAAAAAAAAACAACGAAAAACCGCTTGAAAGTAAGGAGACGGGTTTCCATCCGGATGTAATTAATGAAGCCGTGGTCTCCAGAGCAGCTTCTATAAATTCGCAGGCGTGCCACCTGTGTGATACGTGAGAGGAGACACAAGTGGATTTATATTAATGTCGAGCGGTGCTAGAAGTTAATAAAAAATTAATCCAAATTAGCATGTCCCTAATAATTTTTTTTTTTTTTTGCCCTTTTCAACAGGATTTGGGTGTAGGGAGGGGAAGGGAGACAAATCCCTCTTGCTGCACAGTAGTCTTACAAAATTATGAAATGTAGGAGGAAGAAATGATACATCCAGCTTGCTGCACAGGTCTTGCAAGGATGAGCAGAGTACACAGTGAAACTAGAAGTCTTCCCTCAGGAGAAGATGTTTTAGGACACATGGGGACATGCACCGCAAGTGCTGGTTGAGGGCTCTATGCCATTTCTTGGTGAATCTATGAGATGTCCATCAGGACGTTATGGTGTGACAACATCACAAGGGACCCTGCTCTCCAATTATAAAATGAACAGATTAGCTTTAAAGTATCTGTAAGCGGACACGGAACTGTAATTCCTCATGTAGTTTTGGAAATCAAATATGAGTCAGCTTCAGTTGAGCCTTTTAGGTGACAATTTAGAGCCTTTTTAGATTTCTGCTTGGGAGTCACTCTGCTGGATGTCTTGCAGTCACCTCTGGCTAGGGCCCTTAGCCCAGGTTCAGGAAAGTACAGTGAAAGTGAAAGCTTTTTGGTGACCGTTTTCCCATCAGATAAAAATGTTATGTCAGCCGCAGTGCCCAACTGCAGGAACAGACATCATTAATGAAGCAACAGAGAAAGATTAAAGCAATTACCATGTAAAAAAAAACTTTAAGAAAATGTAAATCTTACTGGTCAGAAATCAAGAAACCCTCACTAGGAAGCATTGTCAAATTTATCTTTGGATTCGGTGGGTTCAGAACATTATCATCTGGCAGATGTGCAACAAATACAGTATTAACAAAGAAAACCAGTCTGCTTTAGTTAAGGTCAAGAAGCAATCCAGAAGCACCTTGGTCTCCACATGTACATAGATGTGAAATCAGTGTGCAGCAGGCATCCACAGACAATACAGGAGGAAGTAGGTAGACTATTTTCCCATGAGAACTACACAAAAAGAATGCTGCTGTGATAAATCATCACTGAAACAAGAGGCAGTAGCAAGTTTGTCCATCAGTAGACACATAGGTCCAGGTGTGCTCATACCATCTTTTGCCTGGTGGATATGTTGCAGGGATCTTAAGACTATGGAGTGGAGGGAAGAAGAGGAGACACGGGGAAAAAATATGTAAGTATGCAGGGTTTTGTTGTTTCTTACTGAAAACTCTTTTTTTGCAGAAGGATTTCAAAATGTGTATCACACTGAACCAGAGCAGCAGATCACACTGAGGTCATGCAATCAGAGATTAGAAAGATGAAGAAAAAGTGCTCAGGTTTTCTGCCATCCTTATCTATATGACTGTATAATCTACTTGTGACCATACATTAAATGAACCAAAAGATGAGCATTTCAAAGTGCCGTAAAACACTAATCCGTGTCGATGATGATAAGCCTGTAATGCTTGCCATTCTTTGTATAACAGTATTTAAAGAGAATGCTGTTTACTGGGGAGAAACCTAGCAAGGAGTTTTGTGGCTGTGCTTAAACTAGGTTATTAGAAGACATTTGTGGATAATGTCACATGCGTAACAAACATAGAATTAAAATACAGAGACTGAAAAGCCTCGCTGGAAGAATCTCAGGGAGACGTAGGGAAAATATTACACAATCACAGAATCACAGAATCGTAGCGGTTGGAAGGGACCTTTAGAGATCATCGAGTCCAACCCTCTGCCAAAGCAGGTTCCCTACACCAGGTAATAATATTACACACGTATTTGATTAGTACCATAGATTTACTTTTAGGATACTATACTTAGAATTGAAGTGGTATCTGTAAATTCCATGTCTTTTTTCTTACATGCAATACTCTCCAGCTTTCACTGCTTTGCTGTCATGCACACCTTTTCTACTCAAAGAGTTTTACCACTTGTGAAGTTAGCAGAACTAAAAATAGAAAGATACCAAGAATGCCCTTTATGTTTAGCTCAGAGAGATTGCCTATATGGTTGTCTATCAGCTGGTATGAATAAATGTGTCAGAAATAGGCTCTGGCAACAAAACTGCTTTAAGCTATCATCACTGCACTTAAGTCAGTTTAGAAGAGCTGGAGGTCTGTAAACTTGCTGTGTCTGAACTTGTTTATAAAGACCCATCTCCATGGTGCTTTTGCAGTCTAAACAGGAATAGCAAGGATTACTTTTTTTTTTTTAAATTGATTGATGATTGCATGTTCGATGCAAATGTAATTAAATAGAGAAATTTAAATCTTAGTGATGATTTCATAATGGATATTTATACTGAAATACACGTTTCCCTGTGGACACTCAAGTTGCCAAGGGATCCATCTGGATTTGCTTACTTGTCTTACAAAAACTGAAATGTTAAGGAAGTACCTTAAAGTTAGTTGAGTGTTTTAGGGGATCATAGGTTTACACCACAGTTAGAAAGAAAACAAAAGAGATCGTATATCTAGAAATAACTGGTAAATAGTTTGCAGAAACAGAATGCTCTATAGCAGCCATCAGATGTTTTCTGGACAGGAAAGGAGAGGGAAAAGGAAAAGATAAAAAGAAAGAAAAAAAAAAAAGAAAACAACAACCTTCTCACAAACTTAGTATCTTGTGCTTGCAAGAAAATGCCTTCTGCAGACATTTAGGGTAATTTTCAGAGGTGCTCATTGAACCAAATTGCTGATCATCTCCAAAGTGAGTAATTATCCCAAATAGAATGCGTTCCTATGAACGTTGAAAGCACAATTAAAGTGGCACTAGGATAAATTATACAACAGTGAATAACAGCATTGTTGTGGTGAGGAAATGATGCACAATAAACAAAAGACAGTTTCGTAAGTGTTTGCACCACTATTATGCTTCAAGTTCTTAACGTCTTATAAAGACTTTTATAAGAATCTAAAATTACTACCATTTTGGATTAAAATTTTATGAGAAAAAGTAAAAAAAAAATGTTTCCATTCCCTTTCAAGTGGCTTTAAATAAAGAACTCTCTTTCCCGTTAAAGAAACATAAAAAAGATCTTGAGATAACTCGGATACTGAGAAGAGAATCATGGATTTTGTGTAAAGAGGATAAATTCCTGTAGCACTCCTAGAATTGAATAAATGCAAGTGCATGTGAGAAATTATTGTTCCAGGTAAAGATGACTGCTTAATTCTAAAAGATAGCAAGGTTGCTTGAAGTACAGTGTGCTAATTTGATTACAATATAGAACACTGTGCTGACAAAAGAAATCAATACCCTGAATTTATATGTCTGAGGGAAATATCCTATGCAGCAAAAGTAGTATTTGAGAGATTGGAAAAGGTAGCTGGTCTGAATTCTAGAGATAAAACTCTTGAATCTTCCAGGTTACCACATTTCTAGCAGTCACTCAAATAGCCATGAACTCTCAACAGTCATTGTCAGGTTCAGATATATATGGGTGGGGTTATGGAGACTTTGATTATTTCACCTGAGATGAAGCTGCCGGTGCTAGGGTGGTGCTCCACTTGGGTCAAATGTAATTGCTTACATGTGCAGCAGTATGGCATTTGTGTACTTTACCTCTGTTGTGGTTTGTTATCTACAGTCACTCTCCCAACATTTCTTTTTTTCATGCTAGGACCCTTTTTTAATATTAGGTAGACACGTTTTTTTACAATTTTTGGAGCAAAGATTCTTTGTTTCTATTTTTGAATTTAATATCTGGGAATGTTGTGGATGTGACTAAACAAAGTTTCATGAATTACTGCATTCCCTTAGCACACTGGAACTGTCTCCCTCATGACTAACAGGTGTGAACACCTTCTTTGGACAGACTGCTGCTGAAATCTCACCAGCCCTTTGTTACCAACTCTTAGATGAACTGCTTTGCCACATCGTGCAAGTACTGACATCTGGTTTAGTGCAATATCTTCAGAAATATTTTGTTCCTGTAGCATTGAAGATGAGACAACAACAAAGTTTGTTGACCCTAACCACAGTTCATAGAAAATATTTCTGTAGGTGGAATAGCAAAGTATGGTTGCTACATGGTAAGAGTATGGTTGATTTTAAAGTGATCGTGTGTGCAAAACACAGACCACTATTCTATGGCTGTGAAACTTTTTCCCAGAAGGGCTTGGAATCATCATAAATTTCAGAGACATTTGGAACAAAATGTAAATCACACTTATTCAGCCAGCTATGCTTTCATTAACAGAAAACACCAAAATGATATTAAAACCCAGACCAAAGAAATAAAAGCTATCTCTCGAATGTGAAATTAGAGCTCAAGTAGAAATTAGAAAGTTTATGAATACATTTGGGTTACACTTCTATGTCCTGATGCTAAATGTGCCACGCATTTAAAGCACCATCTAGATTAAACAGTGTGTAAGGGATTCATAATTTGACTATCCCAAATCCATCTCACTGTCCCATTTTTCATCAGATCTGAACAACTGCTGACTTAGATCACATACAAATGAGAAAAGAGGTATCATGGCCAAAATGAGGGATGTCAACAGCCAGTGAAATTTAGTGGAGGGCTTAGAAATACATAACACTAGGAATAAAGGACAAGTTGTTGCAAGTATATTAATTTATCCATGTGCTAAAAGAACTCCAGCTGTCAACACAAAGGAAAGGTCAAGCTAAAAGAGTTGAGTTGTGAATTTAGGAAGAGATTATTAACTAAACAATGATGTAAAAGCCAGAAGTTTGTGGATTTTGACTCCACGCTGTTATAAAGGAAGGTATTCTAAAAAGCAGAATTTATACTAGCTCATATTTTTAAATTTAATTTGAGACCTACAGCTTCTGAAGTTCTTATTCATGAGCAGATATCTGCTCCTTTGCTTAAATATTTGGAGCTCCTGCCATGTTCTAACATTCTGATATAGCAAACAGTTTAAAGGACTAGCTGTGTTGGTTACACAGCATTTCCTTCACTATTTTTAAATTGATGAGTTTTGAAAGACAGAAGTTCTCAGCTTGGTTACTCTAAACACTGCATTTCAACAATAAACATCCTGCTCACAAACACTTCTTTTTCACTTGTTTAGATTTTCAGTCTAAGTAATGAATATTTTCTAATAAATAACCACTCGAGATGGAAAACATTAAGGTGTTATGAAGTCTGTCATAAACAACGGGGAAAAATCTTGTACTGTTAATCAGATTTGTATTATCCACCGTACTTTATCAAGAACTTTGCTTTGGAGATGCTTTTTTTCTGTTTTTCAGGAAAATTTCTTTTTTTCCATGTTAACAATGTGGTACATGACGATTACAGAGTGGTTGAACTTAGTATGCACTAAATATTGGGCAAGGAACACTAAGTTGGAAAGATATTGAACTTCAAACAGGCAAGTAAAAAAAAAGAGGTCATATAGACATATTGATTAGAAAAATACTGAAATTAAAAATACCTAAAATAATAATGTGCTTGGTTTCTCAATGCATTTGCATGTACCTTTTTATAATTTGTTTCTTTTGCACAGATGTAAAGTTAGAAGTAAATGACAGCGTGAAAAATAAAGTTTGAAACAGGATTTCTCTACCAAATTTAGCAGAGCTAAAATTTGTCTGCTTTTGAGATCACATGAATAACTATTTTAATGTGTTGGTTTGTAATTTCAGAGAGATTATATTTGAGAATTTTATCACAGAGGTAAGCCTGATCCATAGGATTGCCAAGCTGAAAACTTGAGAAAAATCCAGCTAAAGAATGATCTTAAAAATATATGAAGACCTAAATTTTCCTAAATGACTGTTTTATGTGAGCAGACCTCAACCTTTGCAGAATTGACTCTGTGAAAGCACAATGATCTTTCTACAGAAGTGCTTGTAAAATGACGCCCCATGATCTAGTTTCCAGGTGTTCCAGTTTTTGTTTTTGTGTACACATGATGCCTGTGCATATATTCAGATTCTTTAAGTTTGGACTATTCAACAGTGATAGTTTATTTGTGCCTCAAATCAGCTGGAAACACAAGAAATAAGATGAATACAGAGAACTAAACTCAGATCATCCTTCTAGCAATCTCCGCTGTAATTGAGATTCAGCATTAAACATTATTTTTAAAATTGTATACAACTTCCAAGGTAGAAGCATCTGAGCTTTAGATAAATTCCTTGAAAAGAAAAAGAACATTTTCAAATTGCATAGTTGCCACCAATAACACGTGATGCTGTAGAATACTTGCCTTACAGCAGAAGAATCAGGATTGTCAGAGGGAAAACAAGCTAAGAAATCTTGTTTTGGTTTGGGTTTTTTTGTTTGTTTGTTTTTGGTTTTTTTGGGTTTTTTTTTTTGGACCAACTGTGACAATAACACTGATGAAGTCATCAGTTATGTTTTCGACAAGCAAGAGAAATCAGCGTGCTGTATATATTGCTGCTCTGTCTTGTACTTCATAGGAAAAAGAAATGGTGGAGGGTTTGAGAATGATGAATATTTGTTAGAAGAATTAGAGTTAGAAAGGGAGAAATAGAAGGCATTGATAATTTTGTTAAATATTATTTTTCTCTAGGGCTTTGTGTTTATTTGTTTAACTCTGCAAATCAGCAGGCCTCCAGCTGTATTAGGTAGGGAGCTACCAGAAAGCCAAGAAAGGTGAACCCTGAGCTCAGCTCAGATGAGACGCATCCAGAGTGTTTGGTCCTGTGCTGAGACAATGAGATACACCGGTGTGAGTCCAGCACAGGGCCATGAGGATCCACTAAGGGCTTGGAGCATCTGATAAGTGATGGAAAGACAAGAGAAATGGGAGTGTATGGCCTGGAACAGAGGAGGCTCAAGGGGATTTTATCAGTGTGTGAAAGTGGAGGACAGAATATAAGATGAAGCCAGTCTCTCTTTGTTGGTGCCCAGTGATGGGGAATGTGCACAAACTGAAACTGAAACAGAAAATTCCATTTCCTATGTTTCTTCAAATTACATTCCTTCAAACTAAGAAGAATCTCTTTTTCTGTGATGAATTTCCATCACTGTAACAATATGTCCAAAGAAACTGTTGTAATCTCATCTGTGGAGCTATTCAAAACATGACTGGACATAGTCTTGGACAGTCTGCTCTGTGTGACTCTTCTTTTTCAGTGGTGTTGGACCACGGGATCTCAGGAGCTCCCTTTCTGCCTCATAGACTCCATTATTTTGTAACTCTACCATATGACACTACAGATACAAGAGAAGCTTTAAATCTTACTGCAGTAGTTTCTTTTCTCTTAGCATCCTGGTTGCCTCGGGAACCTTTCCCCCCCTGCATTGTCTGACTTCTATGAGGCTACAGATAGCAGCCATGTAGGGTGTTAAGAGGCATTCTTAGTTTTTTCATTTACATTATTTGCCAACTAAACCTCCACTTGAAAACATTTAAGTACAGGAAACATGAAAGTGTTTATTCTTTTTTTTTTTTTAGTTCTTAGTAGAATCCTTGTTGTGAACTTCCAAGCAGGAATGTATATAATGATCAGCATGAGCTCTTAAGTTGCCTTTTGTATGTACACTGAGTTTGAAAAATAATAGTAATTGTTAATAAGCTCTACGAAAATTGGCAATTATTATTAAAAAAAAAAGATTAAACAAAAAGGAATTACTCAGATTCAGGAGTAATTCAGTCACACTATGTATTAGGAGTTTCACTTTAAAAAGAGTTACCCTTACCAGTTAAGGTTGTCTGTGGCATTAATACTGGAATAATTTGGGGAGACTTGGGCAGACTTATGAGATATCAGAAGCAATATCCGGTACTTATTGTTTGCTCTCTTGAGACTCCTCTAACCAGAGTAGTTGCTCAGTTCAGTGATTTGGTTAGGGCAGTCAGCCTTACTCTATGTCATATATGCTGCTGTACAATCAAACTCTTTTCAGGGTGATTTCATGCCAATAGTTACAGTCAATTTTGACTCTGATATTGATATCAAAGTCCATTTTCATTATTTCTATGTATTCTTTTTTATTTTTCCACTTTTTTTTTTTAAAGTCTTTTGGATGAGTTATTTATTAACTAAAAATACCATGAGGGCAATGATCCCTATTATAATATTACTTTAACATTCTCTGATACCCGTAAAACATATAATTTGACTGTTAGTTGCAATTGCAGTTCGTGTTTGTTCTTTATTTTTGAATTCTGCAAATTATGTTTTGACCAGACTTTGCTATTGTCTGGTGTTTTTGTGCCCCAAGTTATCATTCACAGTGCAGAAATGGCTACTGAACTGGAGCATGCAATTTTAAAAACAACTTTCTGATGGCCGCAGGATGCAAAGAAACATCTTCTTACTCTGTAACAAGGACAGACAGGAAGCTCACAGAACTGACATTTATAGAAGATAGCATGGTGATTCTCATACTGCTCTTGTTCACATGATAGGGTAGCTGAATAGCATATGGACACAAAAATATGTTAAAAATCTTAATTGACCACAGTATTAACATTTGTCAAAATATTTTAACAAATGCTGCAACTGCGTTTGCTGAAATCTGATAAATAGCATGTATGACTTGAAGCTGAACTTTCTGTTAATCACACTTCATTTATTTAAAATCCCCATCCTGACAGCTGGTAATATATTGTACAATAGCACTATTACTTTAAAAAAAAAGTAAAATAACCTTTTTTGGTTATTTTATTGCTCTTGCTTTCAGCATTTCTATTTGGGAGTCAGCTTGAAGGAGTTATTTTGGATCAATGTTTTAATTCTGTTCTAAATGTGATTTGGAAATATAGGTCTGGATTTTGATTTCCGTGATTAAGAAAAACCTCCTGCAGACCACAGTGTAATTTCAGAATGTGTGCTGTTCACAGTAAATAAAATCTGCAGAGCTGAAAGGGGTCTTTTAATACACAACCTTTTTTACTAGTGTCAACAAAGCATTCATTCTCTGAGGGATCGTCAGTCCTCAGGAGCTTTCTGAAGAAAAAGAGAAAGAAAATGAGGGAGAATTTGCTTTTGCTTGTCCTAGAATATTTACAAGAATTTTTAATATACAAGTCTTACTAAGACTCATACGTAAAACAGTGTACCCCTTGTTTTCTGAGTGCTGGTAGTATACTTGTTTTCTTCTAGTTTGTTCATTCTTCATGGATAAAAACAAGGCAGGGAAAGAACCAAGGAGATGCCTCTCTTTTTATGTTAGTTTTGAAAACACTTTATCTAACTGGTTTCAAGACAAAGTTGTGCATCTCTATAGCTGTAGAACTTTAAATAACAAAATAAAAGGATTTGTTAAGCAGTACATCCATGATCTATGCACTCCATAATGTAAAAATTTTATGTATGTTTGGAACTGCTGCAATATTTTCCCTTAAGTGTCTACAATTCAAGCAGAGCAACTCTTTCATTTCTAGTTATATGCCGAGGAGCAAATTACTCTTAAATAACTAAATTTAAGCACTTGCCATCTTACTGTTTGAAAACCCTCAAATGGGAAAACAGATACTCTTCCCTTTGCAGGCTAACATGCTAATTCACGTGTAGCAGGGAGGTACTCTTAAGCAGAGTAAGAAGGAAATGGACCTTCCATATGATTCTAATAGTTGTCAGGTTGTTCTTATGAGTTTTATTCCTGAAATATGGAGCTCTGTAGTCTAGATTTGATTCACCAGAAAAAGCCCACTTCATATATTTTCTATCCTTCCTAGACTGAGCAGCATACTTGTAGTTTGCTTGGAATACAATTACAAATTATGTGAGCAAAAAATACAATTAGATTGTAAAGGCCCTCTGGAGTTCATTTAGTCTGTCTTACCCTTTCCTACTTCAAAAGGAGAAAATTTCAAAATCAAATTAGATTACCTAGGACTTTATCCATGCTATAGAGAGACTGGTATTCTTCTGAGTAGCAGAAAATGATAGGCATTCAGTAGATACTCCTTCAAGTAGGCATCACAAGATTGTTGTGGTCTGCATTAGAGGAAAGGAATTCTTAAATTTTTTGTTTTGTATGTAAAGAGCTGTGAATTTTGAAACATCTGAATACATATTTAATGTAGACACAAAGGAATTGACAAAGAAAAACAGAAAATGTGTCCCTTTAGTTATCTGATATTTATCCACCTGTAGTCAACACAATGGATATCCTCCAAGCCAGCAGAAGGTAGACAGCCTGATATTAGGCTATTACAAAAGAAATACCTGATAATTAAATATATTCTTGAAAGATTATTCATTTTAAAAGTCTCTCAGCCTTTGCAAACCTTTATGACAACAAGGTTGACAAAGTTGTATATGAAAATATTTTCTTTATTCATCAAGAATTTGCATAAATCAAATTCTGCCAAATATAAATTGTATCACGCATAATATTATCTTTATAGCCTAACTTTAACTCAGATATATAATGCCTTCCACTACAATGAATATGATAAAATAGATTTAAACAACCTCAAATAGTGTCATGTTAAGTAAGGTTGATTACTAGAGGGCATCTGAGTGTATGATAGCCTGACAAACAGGAAACAGGCACTCCAGAATTATGACCAAAGAGGGATGTGCAAACATATAAAAGGAGTCCAACTTCTCCAAAATGCAACTAAGTCTTAGCTGAGGTATTCTTTAATGCTTTAAAAATCAGCAAAATATTTTTATTATTGACAAATTAAGGAGAGAAAAAATAGTTTATAAGCAATTTTTCTTATATTGGATTAACTTTATGAAAAAAATTGTCTTATTACTTCAATAAAACAGATATAAAACTCAAAAAATTAATATTGTTAATTGAAATGAATTATTAGATGTGTTACACCTACAAAATATTATAACACACTGTGGCTACAAAACCTTCTGAGTGGCATGTTGAAGAGCTGAAACACTGCCTTATTTCCAGCAGCAAAAAGGACAGAGTACTCACCAATCATGAGGTTATAGCAGCCCAACATAATTTCAGTGCCTGTGTCTGATTCAGTAAATGGGCATTTAACCTAAAGTGATTTGTGCAAATGAAGACTCACCTTAGTTCCAGGATATTAATTCATTTTAAATGAAAAGTTGATATTTTGACTTAAAAAAAAAAAGCTGAATCAACTTCACAGTGAATATTTTGGGGAGAATTCTGTATGTCTGGGTTAGGTTGTAATCTTTACAATACTGTCTTTCCTCTGAGGAATAATATGACAAGGCAGAAAATACACTTTTTTGCTTCAACTGCCAGCCCAGAGAAGGTGAGGTCCCATTTCCAAGGACAGTTTTTATTGTCAGAGATGAAAGAAACAGGAAGAAAACAAGACAGAATTTGGTTTTAACTATTTGCATTTGGCCTGCTTGCACCCTGCAACTGATTTTAACAATTCTTAGCATTACCTGTGAATAAGTCTACTCCTCTACTACATTCATCTAACCCAAGAGATTAACAACATATAAAGGAACAAACTTAGTCAAATCCCAAATTACTGACTGTGAGGGGGAGAAAAAGAAGCTGCAAGATACTTGGTCTTTACTGCTTCAATAAGAAAGTGCACCTGTCACTCAGTGTTGGGGTGATTTTCAAGAATGCTCCCTAGTCATGCAGACCAACATTGTTTTCCATTACACAGACTTTTCACATCCTGCTTTAAGGGCACCCTTCAATTACCAGTTATAGGAATGATCTGTTGAGTTCTGTGAACTATGTGCTGAATGTTTATTTCTTGGAACTATCTTTGGTTTTAGCACACAAAAAAAACAGGTGGTTGCCAAAGGCATGGAAACATTAAAAGCAGAAAGTGTTTACTGACTGTTTGAAAGAGAAACTGCACTCCATGAAGATTACTTTTTCTTTAATTTCTTCTTGGCAGTAAAAATCTGAATTAAGGTTGTTTTAAGGAGTGGATAGTATAGTGAGAGAAAGAAAAGACAAGATACGTTCATACATTCTTGTGTTTATCTGATACTGGATAGAATGATTCATTTTAAGTATCTTATCAATATTTCATTAGATTTCATTAGATGGTTAAAAACAATTTGTGACACTTAGTAGAAAGAAGTTATATTTGCCTATTCCTTCTATTACTGAAGAATTATCTTTACAGAATACACATCTAGAACATAGCTGTACAATAATATATTTGAATCCTACATTTATTCACCATTATCTGTTTAGGCAGACAGAACTGTGAACATGTATTTTTGCCTCCACATTCTTTTATTTGATAGTATGGTTGCTGGTTTATATTTACATAAATATGTATTTCTGTATGCACATACATGAGAAAATATGTTTGTATGAACATTCTCCCTGTTTATGTATAGACTGGTTACTGGAAACAATAAGGCGTTTCTGGTGGATTTATTCTTTGGTCAGGTATATCTTTGAGGAAAAACGTGCAGCAGGATTATGCCCATAATTTAGTGTAGCTACTAATCAGACACATGGAAACTGCTCCTCAGCTTCTCCACAGCACCCTGTGAACCAGGCCAAATACCTAACAGATACTCAAAACTAGCATGAACAGAGAGATGTTAAACTTCAAGGCCCAAGATGATTTATACTTATCATCCTTTAAAGTTTCTCAAGATGCAGAAATACATTAATGCTATATTTTAGAAAGTGATATAAATAAACTTTGTCTTATCCTATATAAAATGCAGTACTGTGGACTAACAGAGATTGCAGAAGAACTGTGGAGTCAGAGAAGAACCTTGCAATTTCTGCTTTAGATTTCTAGACAGTTTCTCACTGAAGCTCAAGTCTCACGTGCAAAAGATTAAACAATTCACATTGCCTCAGTGGCTGTGTTGAGAAACATACACTTTCTTCTCCACAACTTTATTTATAAACAGTGACTGGAAAGGGAGAAAAAACACCTGCTGTAGAATGCCACTGGATTTATTAAGTCATCATTTGCTTTTAGTGTAACTGTACCGAATATCTGTTCCAATTGCCTTTTACAATGGGGGACAGCATTGCTGGATAGGGAAAGAACAAGTTCTCTCTATCTGCTTGTGCAAACCATTTGGCACTGCCCTTCGTTATGTTCTTGTCTCCAAACTGGAGACATAAATGTGATGGATGGATCACTCAGCAGACAAGGAATTGGTTGGATATTTGCACTGAAAAAATTGTGATCAACAGCTCAATGTCCAAGTAGAGATCAGTGATGGGTACTGTTCCTCAGGGGGTCAGTGATAGGTTAGCACTATTTAACATGTGAACAACATGGAGTTCAACAAGGCCACATGCAAGATCTTCTACCTGAGTTAGGGCAATTTCAAACAGAAATACAGCCTTGGTGGCAAGGAGATAGATAGCAGCCCCGAGAAAGACTTAGGAGTGTTGATGGATGAAATGCTCAAAATAAGCTGGCAACATGCACTTGCAACCCAAGAAACCAACTGTATTTTGGGCTGCATCAAAAGAAAGTCGAAAGACATGATTCACTCCACTCTGGCAAAAGCCCACATGGAATACTGCTGGGCCACTCAGCTTAAAAAGAACATGAACTTGTTAGTGCCTTAAGATGATCAGATGGTTGGAACATCTCTCCAATTGGAGAAATAATAAGTAATCTGAAGTTAATGAACCTAGAGAAAGGAATGCTCTAGTGTCATCTTATAGTAGCTTTCTAATATTTAAAAAGAGCCTACAGGAAAGATAGGTTGATATTCTTTATCAAGGAATGTAGTGACAGGACAAAAGATAATGGCTTTAAACTATGAAAGGGTAGGTTTAGACTAGATATAAGAAAAAAATTCCTCATGATGAGGACGGTGAAGCACTGGAACAGGCTACCCAGAGAAGTTATGGGTGCTGCGTTCAGTACCAGGTTGGATGGGGCCCTGGGCAGCCTGATCTGGTGGTGGCAACCCTGCCCATGGCAGGGACATTGGAAATAGGTGATCTTTAAGCTCCTTTCCAACCTAAAAATTCTGTTACTAAAAATAATAGGAGAAAAGCAGAAGCCACAGCACTTAGTCTTCATATTTCTATGTACACTAGCTTGCAACATTTCCCTATTCTTCTAAGCCTTGAAGAGAAGAATACAAATCAAGCATTCTTATAAGAACGGAGCATCCTTACTAGAAGAAGTGTTTTCCAATAATAGTTTTGATGACATTTATATACAAAATGTCCCATTTTTCTTTTGATTTGGGAAAGATAACCATAACAAGGGAAACACAAGTGCAAGCCAGATGAAAAGGTAGAAAAGGATAATAAACACCCAACTGAATCTTCAGTCAGTTTACAGTGCCTTTAATGCTATTTCAGTCTGCCATATACAAAGACCAAGCCTCAGTGGCAGACTGCAAAAAAAAAAAAACCCACATGTTCATAATTCAAGAGTGAGCTCTGTGTGAAAGCTAGTCAAAATTTGTGGCCTTGGGGAACATCTTCTCAAGTCTGGCTGAGAACTCAATGGCAGGTGATGCTTTTCCAGGAAACAAAGTCAGGCAAAATGGGAGAACTTCATTTTTTTCAGCAGAGGTAGCAATCAAATATCTCCTTAGTGTATAAACTCTAAACTCACATTAAAACATAGCTGTAGATTTTGGACTCTGGATTTTAATCTGCTATGTTATCTTTAAGATAGCTGTTGATAGGTTTAGTGGATGAGAGAAAGATTGCAGCAAGTAGAAGAAGAATTCTTAAAGAGTGGATATTATTAAAGATTAATAAATTCTTTTATCTTCTTATTTTTTTTATCCTGTTCTATATGATACTGTAGTTTTCCTCTGGCTATATAACACATATTCAACCCATGCCTGTAAGTATTCAAGGCCAGGCTGGATGGGGCCCTGGACAGCCTGATTTAGTGGTTGGTAACCCTGCCTGAAGCAGGTGGTTAGGAACTTTAAGGTTCCTCCCAACCCAAGCCATTCTATGATTTTATGGTCCTGTGATATTTTTTACTGAAATTTTTCTTCCAAGCATAGGGAAATGTTGCAAGCCAGCATACATGTGTAGGGTGAATAACCCAAAAGAATAGTACTCACATAAAACAATAGAGGTGAATGATATATTTTGTATGACTTACCCAGATGGTATACAGACAACCAGTAAATAAAGGCTCTCCTGTCGCTGATGGTCAAGGCTTGCCCAGGACTCCACAGGGGAGGGATCTCCAACAAGAGATCCTTCCCCAGTGGTGGTCAGCCCTTATATGGGGTCTGGGAGAGGTGGAGCCAGACTCCACCCCTTCCGGTCACACAGGTGAATAGCCTTCACCTGTGCTCCTGCCGCTGACTCAGTGCTTGCCTCAGGTGATCAATCAGTGGTTCAGGCCATGATTCAACAGTTCCCATACAACATGGAAATATGAAGACTAAGTGCTGAGGCTTCTGCTTTTCTCCTCTTATTCTTGCAGCCTTCACATTTAGGTTTCAGCGCGCTTGCATTTGTTTAAGAAACACTACAGAAGTATACTCCACTAACGTGTATTTGTGTGTGATTCTCATCACTGGTATGCATCTGCTGCTGAGAAGCTACAGTAGGGAAGCCATAATTGTTCATTAAAGACCTCAGTCTACACTTCTTCAGCTGAATCCAACTATTCAATTAAAAGTTGGAAAAGTCTATTCAGCTAGATACATGCTAAAATTAGATCTCTTTCAATGACAACATTTGCTTCTCTTCTTCTCTCATCTCCTTTTCAGAAATTCTTTGTCTGAAAAGGAAAGAGCTAAGAGTTACATTTTGATGCCCTTAATCACTCTGAGGTAGAATATGTAGGTTTTGATTTTACTGCTCAGGTAGGAATGTGAAAATCTCTTCCATACAGAAGGCATAATCAAGCCTTACAGTATTCACTAATCATAAACACCTTGGGTAAAGAGCTGCTAGTTTATTTGGTGTTTAAGTCATGGCTTAATACAATCAGGGTTTGCTTCTAAGTTCTAAGAGATCCAAGAAACAACATAAGTTGTTTTTCTTTCCTTTCCATCATCCTTACTTCTCCAAAGGAAACACATACAATAAATATTGAAGAAGCAATATTGCTTGCCAGAAATGAAGGGCGCTCGAAGGGGGGGAAAATAAATAAATAAATAAACTGAATTACTAAGAGGGCCAGTTCAGATTTGCAAAATGTAGTATTTTATACGTTTGCTCCCTGCACAATTTTTTATGCAGAGACAGGCATTGACTATATTAAGAGTGTGGAAATATGATTCTCTAAAGGTGTTTCTGGATTGGCAGAAAACAGAACTAGGTATTACATTTGTGTAGAACTGGAATTTCTGATAGCATTCTGTAAAATCCGAGACTGACTTTTTGCACAGTTTGATAATATTAGAACAAGGGAGAATGGCTTTAAACTAAAAGAGAAAAGTTAGGTTAGGTGTTAGGAAGAAATTCTTTACTCAGAGGATGGTGAGGTGCTGGAATAGAAGCCAGAAGAAGCTGTGAAGAATCCAGAGAAGCTATGGATATCCCATCCTTGGAGGTGTTCCAGCCAGGCTGGATAGGGCTGTGGGCAGCCTGACGTGTGTGGAAAACTCAATGCAACAATTTTAAAAGAGTTGAAATTCCAAAGAAGTATAAGTTACAGCAAGGGTAAAACATGCATATTAGCATAAGAGCAACAGCTCTATTAATGTTTTGGAAAGATGGTCTGTATTCAGAAACGTTTATATTGGAGAGATCATCAAAACAAATCAAATAAAGAATAGAACAAAACAAAATTAATTTTAGTGCTGCATATTCCCACATTAAAACCTTTAACTGTAATTTTTATCATGTAATTAAAAACTCAAACATCATGCGTGCATTCACAGTAAGAAATACATCAATTATTTTTTCTAGATTTTGTGTTATTTAAAAATATATAAATGATATATTAATATGTGCTCAGAAGTATGACTTGTAATAGAGGTGTTGTTGTATTGAATATGTAAAAACTTACAATATAAAGAACTCAAAAAAGTTTTTAAAATCCTGTTCTTTTACTCTTGTTGGTTTGACAGGTTAAAAAGTTGTCATATGAAATACTGCCAGTGAATGAACTGGAAATTATTATAGAAATATTTTACTTATGAGATAATTATACTGTGATAAACAGAAGATGAAAACAATAAAGTAAAGAAGAGGAAAAGATTACATTTCTACAGCTTTACTAGTACTTAGTATTTAACTCCACGAAGTTATCTGGCAGTGCCTCGGTTTCCTTTTACTAATATGATAATAATGGGCATTATTTCTTACGTTACACTGAAAGCTAAACTCATTAGTTAAAAGCATATAGGTCTTAGCATAGAATATATTACTGAAGTGGAAGGGCATTGTTATAATATAAAAAGAATAAAGTGTGAAACATAAACCACTTCAAGCATGGAGAAGAACTGAAAGTTTATAAAATTAAGCTAAAGGAATCCAAAACTAATTTTAAGGAAAGCTGAAGCAAAGAATTAAATAATATAATTGCAGGAATACTAAGAGAAAGGGAGTCTGCTGAAGTGAGTAACCCCTTAGGAAAGTATAGGAATATTTTATCAGTACAAGTGGCCATCACTCCAGGCCACTTATGTGATGTTGTTGCATCAGTGTTCTTAAAGCAGGAAAAAAAGTGCTGAAGAGATAACAAATAGTAGGGAAATACTTACATCAAATTACAGTATATTCCAGAAACTGGAGCAACATTGCGTTACATGAGAAAAATACTAACAATATGAAAAAATAAATGTATAAAAGAAAGACACTAAAATCAACAGGAGTCATTACAAAGCACGGTAAAAAGAGTAATAAATGAGTTGTTGGGAGTCATCCAAAGGGATGCCCTGTAAGAAGTAATGATTGAAGAAAAAAAAATCATTCAAGTCTGGAGGTATGAAGAACAAATAATATCAAGCTGATTAAACATAATACAGTAAAGAATTAGCAGCAATGTTATTTGAGTATTATCAGTATGGCTTCACATAAGACCATAGTGACAAACATACAGGTACATATGAACAAATAGTAGACAGGATTTCTCAGAGGAATTTTGGATAAAATTTAGAGGCTTAAAAATATTGATGAAATCTCTATAACATGACCTCCCTAAGAAGAACTCCAGCAAGGTCAGGTAGTACCACAGGAGATATATGAGCTTATAAGGACAGAGAGCTAAGTTGAGGAGTAAAGACCAATGGCATAAATGGGAAGAAGACAGAAATGGATATATGTGACAAGTGAACTACTGCAAACATTGGCATTTGGTCTCGCTTTTTTTGTTATGCTAAGGAAGAAATACGTTTATTCACAAAATATAAAGAAGAGAAATGATAGCAGAGAAAACATGAAAGTCTCCATAGAAGAACAATTAATTATACTTAAAATCACCTAGAGAGTAAACTGGCTTAGATACAATTGAAATGCAGGTTTTGTTTGTTTGTTTGTTTGTTTGTTTTCAGAACTAGCCAGATTATGTTATTAAAATGTAGAAGTAAAATTTTAAAACTACAGTTTTGGAAAAACCAAAATTATCACCTTCTATAAGGTGTATAGTAGGAGCCACACTTTTTCTAGTAGTGAGAACAAAGTAATTTTATTCATGATCAAATGATCAAATCACAAGTGAGTTTATAAATATCAAAAGAACTTGTTACATAAAGCTAAATTCTTTCAGGAAAAAGAACAGGTATCGTATGGGAAAGCAGCAAGTGAGCAATGCAACTTCTGTAATGAAGGCTGTATTTTGTTTTAAAATATTAATGACTTCTTGCTAAGTCAAGACAATAAGTTGACAATTACTGCAGGTTTCTGGTATCTTGCAGAGCATTTCCTTGATCTGTGATAACAAGTGATTATGGTAGCATTAGATTTATTCATATAGGTGGAATGAAGAGATGAAGGGTTGAAGAATCTATTCATTTGGAAGGATTTTCCACTTACCTTCAATAAACAGAATGTGTTGAGCTTTCCCTAATAACATTATTTACTTTTTGCAAATACTATATAGCTATAAAAGTATAGTGCCATATTTCATAAGATTCATATGCAGCCATATTGAAAGGGATAGTGATTGTCCATTTCAGACATTCTATTTTATTTTATTTTTTTCATGCTAGCTATTCCTGTAAGCAAACGTAATTTTGGCAAGTTTGATCCATTCAGTAAATTAAAATGTTCCTATTTGTAAATATTTGCAAAATAGACAAATATCCAACTCTGTGAGACACTTGACAGTTACTCTGATTTTTATGTTAGCTTTTGCTTTACTTTTTGCTGTAATAAAAGACTCTCAGAATCCATTTCTTTCATTTTTATTGCCATAGAAAAAATACCAGGTCCTGACCTGACTCTGTTACTACTTTTGAAATATTTCAAATAAAACACGTTAACAAAGAAGTAGAATGAAAACGTAGCAAAAAGTAGTTGTGAAGCCACATTCCTAAAGCTTTATAGCATTAAGAGTAAGACTTTTAGAATCCAAGGTAGCTTGATCCAGTATATAAAAAAGTAAATTTCTGATATTTTTATTTTGTTTTATTGTATTTGTTTATTTTGTGGAAAAGAGCTAACATTTGATGTCACTTTTTATACCACATCTTAAGGAAACTATACAGTTCTTTATGATTTGTTGTATTATGAGCTAAGGCAGCCAAAAGTTGCAGCAGTGTGGGGAGCAGGGGGCACTGGAGGGGCCATGGAAAGAAGCAAGCAGCTCTGCTGAGGGTAGCATCTCTGTGTCCCTACAAGCAACAGTGGTGATGAGGCCCTGCAGGACACAATCCCCAGCACCCCCTTACTCGACCTAACCAGCCTGTCAAGAATCCTCACTTCAACCCAGCTCCCAAGGGAGGGCACAACTCTGCGGGTTTGGGACTGTGGGGACTGTGAGGACTTCTGGGAGGATCTGGCAGAGATCATCCTTGCCACGAGGTGGGTGCTGGCAGGGCAGCTGTGTCCCCAAGCAGAGGAGCTATGGGAGGGTGCAGCAGCCTGTGCAGCACTGGGTTGGCACAGAGATGATAGATCTCTGTGTCCGAGGTGCTCCTCCCCTAGACCATACTGGTTCAACAGTAGCCTCACTGTAGGTAGTTTTGTGGATGATAAAATTTGTCTGAATCCACCGCAGATGCAATTCATTTACAGTTTATTCTCCAGCAAAAAAACTTTGCTTTCTATCCAACTGTAAGTGCTAAACCTTTTAATCTTTCTATACTGACATGTTTGTTTTGTGCTAAGGGGATTAAAACTACTCAGTTCTGTAGATTATGACATGCTATGTAAGACTGTAAGATGCTCTGACAATATCTAACCTTAGCAATGTATTTTTTTTCTTCATGGCTTTCCTGCAAGCAAAAATAAAAGCAACTCACCAGAAGGATCCTTTTCAAAACCCACAATCTCATATGCATTTCTAACTGATTTCAAGAACAATTGATTAAATGGTTCGACAAAAACATAGGAGAAGATTTTGCTTTAGTGGTGGTAGCCTGTTTAATTTGTCACAGAGTACAAAAGCACAAAAGCTCTTTGAGAAGTGAATGTTTACAGGTTTAATCAGTTTAAAATTATGTAATTAACCACATTATTTAGCTTAACTGAATCACAAAAAATCATAAAAATGATGAAGAAAGCCTATTAGATTATTTTATTAGTCTCCCTGCAAAAGCAGGAGTACTTCTTAAGACTGCTGCTCACAATACTTTATTTTTAATGGAGTTTAAAATACATTAGAAAAGGTGAATGTGTTTCAAGCTCTCAGGAAACTGATGTGTAGAGTTTCACAATCCTATTTCTGCAAAATTCTATCAAAATATTCATGCACTGGGTTTGTATGTATAGAATTAAGTGGATTTGCTAATATCGGATGATGATATTGGATTTAGTGTTTCATATAGTGCTTGAGAAACACTCTCCTGTTGAGTGAAAATTGAAAATAAAAATGCATTTGCACAATTGTAAATTATAAAACATTTGTGATCTGAGTAAGGGCAATGTACTATAGTCCTTATTAAACAAACAAGAAATGAAAATAAGAGGAATTATGAAAATTCTGCAATTACATTTTATTCTATAAATGGTGGAGATGATGTGTTATCTAAGGAAGTACAGATCATTTGTATTTTAGCTGCAGATAGTGTTAAAATATCATTAGATTCTTTAGATGCTAGACAGCTTTGTACTTTGGGATAATTTCAATTCAACAGAAGTTGAAATGTATGTTTAGGACCTAGAGAGAGTTGGTGAGCCTAAGTCATAAGCTGTGACTCTTGCTGAACATTTTAGTGGCAGCATTAGCAGATAGTGTGAAGCAGTATTCCATATATATCTCAGAAACTATTGGTTTCATATAAGGGATACAGTTCTCATGGCTGGCTAAGAAAATCTGAGCATCTCTACAGTTGCATCAGCAGCTGTTAGACATAAATAAAGCATAAGGAAAATTCAGTAGAAGTCTTCATACAAGGTGCTGTAATATTAAATACTGCTTGTTAAAACTTGAGTTAGAAAAGACCAAGATTTCAAGGATAAGTATAAGGAAAGTCTGAAAATACTTCGAAAAGAAGACAGTCTTTGCTTTTGACTGTTCAAACTTACATAACTTGAATGATTTGCTATTCCTTGTAGAAAAGATCATGTGATGTTTCTCAACAGCTTTCTCAACAGAAAGTGTTGAACGGGCGTCTTCAGTGTTTAGAATGTAAATATGACTGTGATTCACTCAATTTCTCTTCTGAACACAAATGTCTTTTATGTAACACCTCAATAATAGGTGTAAAAATAAACAATTTCATTTTTTCCAAAATATTTCATCTTTCCCTTCAATAGTGAAGAATTATCTTTCACCCCAAGAGGGAAAAGTAAGCCTGTTTATCCTCCCATTATGTCAGTCAGCACAGAAGGTATTTGCAGAAAAAGTTGAATTCAAAGATTTTCAGATGTGCCATTTGGGGAGAGATTATATATGGTAGCTAGTGACATGACTGACCGTTCAACTTTCTAAAAATGATTTTCATCACTTCTGTTATCAATGGAGCTGGTGAAGCTATCATCTGAGTTCAATCTGAGCTTATGTGCACAGAATGGAGATTTCAGAATGATGTGCTTGAATACATAACGTCATCTCAATGCTGCATACCTATGGCCCATACTGATCAAGAAAATATCATATAGCATTGCAGTGTGTTTCTGTTACACTAATTCTTTCATGCCAGCTGTTTCTAAAGCATCTGCTATGTGTTATAGAGATGCATCTAAATGCTCATCATGTTCAGTGACACCAGGAGGTAACCTTCCATGTGTTAAAACATTTTTTTTGTATGCACCAATTACATCAATGGTGGCTCTGTGGTAACCAAAGTAAACAAAATGCCAATTGATTAGTTAATATATGATAAACCCACAGCATACAGGCCCTGGTATATCTTGTGATCTCACACCTGTAAATAATATTGTATGTTTCACCAGAACATTAAAAGAAGAAGAATGTGATCAGATTATGCTGTATAACAATCAAGAGTTGAATACAAGCTACACATTACAAATGCAAGTGGATATATATCAGTAAAAGTGAACTATGTAACTTTACCAATTCTAGGGTGGAAGAAGTTACTCTCCACTCCTACATTCCAACCAAAGAAATTGGGAGTCTATTGCACTTGCTCTTCTGCAGAAGTGTGTTAACACATTTTACAATGTTAATGCATGATGAAAGATTCAAGAAAAGAATAGCAAAAATACAAACAAACAAAAAACAAACAGTAATCATAAGGAATGGATTTTAAAAGAGTGAGAATGTGTAATTTATGCAATGTAGAACTACAGGTATCTTTAAAAATATATCAGACTCCTCAAGAAAATGGACAAAAAAGAAAAACTAGTACTTGTATTTTGTGACACAGCAAGGGAATGCAGTGTTAATATGCCTAGGATATCCTTTACTTATGTAAGTACATATTTATGGATTTCCAAAACCCTGTCCCCAATAAGTCACTTCCTTAGGTTTACATAGGGAGTCCTGCTAGGGAGCACCCAAAGGCATTGTACAAAATCAATACAAGAACAAATATGTTTAAATATTCATGAATACAAATGCTTAATGATAGCCTCAGTTTGGTCTGAAAATCAGGCAAGGATTCCAAGGATTTATTCTTTTCATATTCAAGAATGCACCAATTTAACAGCGAAGGGTTCATTAGAAATGCATTAGATTAGATGAATACAAAACTGCACAAATAACTACATGCTCTGCACCATTTTGCTGTATGGTGACAGATGAGCAGCGAGAAAGGAAAGCTGTACAGCTGCTTTGTAAGGCTCACAACAGTCTGATACTTGCAGTGGCTATGAAGCCTAGCTAACTTCAACTTGCTTTCTGTAAAGAATATGAGAACAACCATGTTCAAACATGTACATGTAACATATATATATATATATACATTCTCCAAAAGAAATCACAAATTCAGCAGCAGTTCTCATTGTAAATACATTTGTGTTGTGCAGATCTGTCAAGAACACACTTCTTTTCAAAATCTGTTTTCCCTATTTCAGATTCTTTTTGAGTCGCTCAGTGATGTGATTAATCTGTGAAGTTATTCCAGTGTACTCTCTTTGTACAGGCTTCAAGTATTTGAGATGCAGCTGATGGTTATGAAATTACAGTCGTGTCACAAAATAAAGAGAAATACAAATACCAAAAATTCAGCTACACACAAGTATAACGTTATATACATTATGGGTGTGTACGGATGAGAAAGGCTTGTCTTAGCTTTCTGAATATTAAAATTTTTCTTACATTGTTTACTAGCACTTTCAACCCCGCTAAAAATGATAATAATAATAAAGGCAGAACTTAGGCTACCAAGGTACTTTTAAGTTGTATTGAAACAAGTGTGGATTTCAGGAAAAGTGGAGTGGAATTTTTTGAAATAACGAAGACTAATAAATGTGGTTATTTTGTTTCTTCAAATAAGATTTTAAACAATACCATCTAATGACCTGGAAATTAAAATAAATATATATATATCTCTTATAAAAAGAAAATGCTTTAATAAATTTTCTTGTCAATTTTTGAAGGAAAATTAAGTAGCAGTATTGCCTTATCTTCTATTTAACAGGAAAAGTTTAAGAAAATTTCTCTTTAAGAACAGGTGATTTTTAGTGTTTGAATTCCATTGAACCATCATCAACAGGATGTTGAGACATTAACTAACTTTGTCTATTGCATAATTTCTTGATATTAAAGGTCTGACCTACTATCCAAGAATTAATCTGTGATAAAATAACTGCAGAGTCTCCCCATAATTAAGCAAAATATTTCCAGATCTTATCTATACAAATGAAAATTGTGAACACATACATGTACATCGATAGACGTAACGGTGTCACTATATGAATTTTGGCTTTGGGTGAATTTGACTTCAAAGGTAATTACATTTTTTCTTGTGGGAAAGAAAAACAACCCTACTGCTGAGTCATATCAGTAAAACCACAGTGGAGAAGCCGTATTAAAAGCTGAAATTACTCTTTATTTCTATCTTATTTCCATTAGTATTACATTCTGGAGAAATTATTGCTTGTATTAAAAGTTTCCAAGCTTCCTTTCATAACCTAAAAAAATTATTTTGGACAATTGCTTTGAATTATAACCACTCATCTATCCATTATTCATGTGTGAAGACTTACATTTATATCAGAATATTTTCTGTGTGTCCATGGTCAACACAGATACTGGGAAAAGGGCATCACTTGAACAATAGATTTTTTTTTTATTTTATATTTTTAATCTTTTTATTACTACTATTTGTTTTTGAAAGAGTTCCTATCTCTGCAACCACAGCCCTGCTCATTTACAACTCAAAACCACCCATGGATTATGAGAGCTGGCTCCATTTCCATGCCTCTAAACCTAGTTTATACATCCTCTTATTCAGTCTCTCATTCAGCTACCACCTAAAGCTGAGTAACGTTTTATCTTAAGCTAAGATCTAGAAGGCATGAGACAGGACAGCAAAGTAGGGAATACAGTAATTAAGACTTTCTGTAATTGTCCTGAAAAATAAAAATGTAGCAATATGTAGCAGAGAGAGGATAAAATTGAGTCATCAGTCTTTGCAGTTCTGGAAGGAGGCAAGATGCTGATGCTACCTGAAACCATGTAGAGTATTTTGCATTTCAGTCACAGTGAGAGCATGACAGCTTACCTCTGGACCTGCTCTTTTAAGTAAAAGCAAGTGCTTGCAAAAATATTTCCAGCTCATTTTTTTTTTTCTGATTTGAAATAGTATCAGCGTTTTTTCTGTATTGCATCTCACTACAATATGGAAAATACTTTTTATGAGAAAAATGTTGAGAGAATGGCACAGATTGCCCAGAGAGCTGGTGGATGCCCATCGCTGAAGACATCCAAGGTCAGGATGCACAGGCACCTGATCTAGCTGTAGGTGTCCCAGTTCA
>VXAB01002552.1:21238-76565 GCA_013399175.1 Odontophorus gujanensis | reverse complement strand
TTAGGTCAGTTCAATACTAATCAGCTGCAACTCATGCCTCCCACCTTCTCGGTGAGAAGTGTTCCATCTCTTTGAAGTACTGTTCTCTTTGGGTGCAGTGCTTCATGGGGAAAATGGTATTTAGGAAGACTGTGAGTGAGGTACTCCATACCTCATAAACATAAAAACAGACTATGGGATATCTGCAGTTCAGCTACATTGAGGCACTATGCAAAACTCATAGACAAAACATGAAGTTCTAATGCAGCACATCAATACTTTTTTTAAGGAAGTTATATGGAGTTATATGAAGTTATAAGGTCAAGGGAGGTTATCTTCCCCCTCTACTGTGCCCTGGTGAGGCCTCACCTGCAGTGCTGCATCCAGTTCCGAGCTGTGCAGTACAGACAAGACAGGGATCTCCTGGGAAGAGTTCAGTGGAGGGCCTTGAAGATGATAAAGGGCTTGGAGTAGCTTCTTTATGAGGAAAGGCTGAGTGACCTGGGTCTGTCTAGCCTTGAGAAAAGAAGATTGAGAGAGGGTCTTATTAATGTTTATAAATACCTTAAGTGAGGGAGACAAAGAGAAATGGCCAACCTCTTTTCAGTGGTCTGTGGGGAGAGGACAAGCGAAAATGGCCGTGAACAGGAGTATAGGAAGTTCCGCACCAATATGCAAAGGAACTTCTTCAAAGTGAGGGTGACAGAGCACGGGCACAGCTGCACAGAGAGGTGGTGGGGTCTCCTTCTCTGGAGATATTCAAGACCCAACTGGACACCTACCTGTGCAACCTGGGCTACGGAGCTGCTTTGGCAGGGGAGTTGGACTTGATGATCTCCAACGGTCCCTTCCAACCCCTACAGTTCTGTGATTCTGTGAAATATTTTAAAATCAGACAATTGTACATAGGCCCCAGAGGACTCTGTACCCACAAGGGGGCAGAGCAAACACTAATCACAGAAATCCAATTCTATTTTGCTTCAAGACAGTTAAAATTTCCACCGTCTCAGCACAACACCAGATTTCTCTTTCAGATGAATGAAAATGTCATTGTTGCAGACATTTTTCCAGACAATTTTTACAACTTTATCTTTAATTATATATATATTTATGTTTGTGTGTGTGTATGTGTGTAGATTCCAGTAATCTTGAAAGCACCACTTTCATATCAAGTGTGTTTAAAGAAAAAGAATTATTATTTTTGCCGTGTATTTTCTCAAGTGGAAGCTTTTTAGATTAAAAACAAATCAAATGATGAGACTGTTCTCAATTTAAGCCTGAAAGATTTCTTTTAATTCTGAAAATGATTCAGATGGGGATGTGCCAGTATTTTAATTCTGGTAAAGCAAATAAGACATTAGAATGATTACAGTGTGACTAATATTTATAGTTCAGGAGCTAGTACACTCCTCCTAGTATACTTTAAAGGAGACGAAATAAAATTATTTATTTTTCTTACGATTATTAGTTGCTAATTTTATCATAAATCTAAAGACAAATGTATCTGGAACAGTACTGAAATTTCTGGGTTCATAGTGTGTATTACATAAGGAAAATATGTAGGAGATATAGAAAGGCTGACATTTAAATGTTGCTTAAACAGGCTGTGACTTTCTTTGCTTGCAGTGCTTTACCAATGAAAAAGAACATGGCAAAAAAAGGGGGAGAGTGAATGAACTAGAAGCAATCTGCTTCCAAACAGTAGCAAGTTCTGTTTGTAAACAGAATCTGTTTCAAAGCAGTTGGAGTAATTTTCATAGAAGTATTCTTCAGCAGACCGATGTATGGCATGTATTCATATTTCTCTGTTTGCCAGACAACAAAATGTTAGCCAAAAGGAAATGCATGCCACCTTCATTCCTGGCTTCCAGGAAAATACAATGCTACAGGCTTCTAGTGAGCTGAAGAGAATTGGGAGCAGCTGACACACAACCAGGTACCAAGTGACATATTAGTAAATATACACAGGTACATGTGTATTAACACACAAATGAGTACTTAACATATATCCATTCTGCTTCTGACAGAAATGAACTGCCATAAGGCAATAAATTGCACTGCTCAAAGGCAAATAATGAAGTTCCTGTGGCCTGAATTTCAGTGCATTCTGTGGCATTTTTAGGGAATGTTGTTTTCCACATGAAGATGAGTTAAAATTGATCTCCATTTACCTTTTCTTGGTACTTCAAGAACTTCAGAGTACACATCCTCCCACAAACTGCAAACCTTTGGGGACTGGGATTAGAAATCAAGATAAACTTCACAAGCTGAAGTGACCTATGAAAAAACAAGTAATAATAACTCAAGTATGAAAAAAGAAAAAACAACCCACATTTCAGTGTTCAGCCAAAAGAATATGATACTTGAGTAAAAGTGGCAGCCATTAGCTTTCTCAAGAGAGAAGCTAAAGAGTTGTAGCTATTACTGATCACCAACCAACTATTTCAGGCAAACTGGGGACAATAAAAGAAAGAATGTAAAGTTATATGAACACTTTTTAATTTAGCATTAGAATGATCTTAAAGCATAAAGCAGAGTTGAAGCAGATAAAAACACTACAGCCTTTTGAATTCTGAAGGCCAAAAAAGTGCACTCATTAAAATGAATTCAGAAGAAACCAGTAAGGACAACATTTTCAAAGAATGACTAAAATGAGGTTGTTTACCTAACAGGAGAAAATAAAAGAGGAAAAGAAGAGGAAATTTTATGCACGATAGATTTTTTCTGTGAGGAAGGAAAAAGTTGGTTCCTCACGTCCGTAATAAAGAAATATATTGGAGTTCTAACTCCCTTTGTTTCCCATGATCCAGACATGTCCCTTTCTTAAGATAGTTCCATCAAATCAAGAAAATAAGAACATTCTTTAATAAAATGACAAGCAATCACAAAGACAGAGAATAAAGTATTTTCTACCACATAAAGAAAGCTTTCTAAAAAATCTGTGAAGAAAACCGTGGTTAAAACAGAATACTGGACTGAGATGGTCACAAAAGATAATTTTCTACAGAGTGAAAGGAGATTATGAAAGTGTAGGAAAGTTTTGTGAAACAAAGAACAATGAATGAAAATGATAATATAGATAATAGAGTCTTTCTGTGTGACATGAAATCTCTACTTGGACCAAAGAAGTGGGCTTTTATGAAGTAAGTTAGAATTACAAAGTACTTTTGATAAAGTGAAAAATTCCTAGGACTTTTAACTGAACGTTGTCACAGTCCCTAGTGAACAAGTCTCAACGTATTCATAATTTCAAGGGGAAAGTTAACTAAACTGGGATAACCTAGGAACAGGATAGCATGATCATAGGGAAAAAAAACAGAATAGTTTCCTAAGAAAACTTCGCTGAGATAACTATATAGCCTGAAGTTCACTTTGGCTGTGCATTAAATTTATTTGAATACACACACAGAGTGCTACCTTATACAAGGACTTCTTCAAAAGCAATGACTTTTATTTTATTTTGTTGGACTATGATGTCAGAGGCAGATACTGATGATATGGCAGTACAGGTTAAACCTTCTCACCAGTGTTCCATTACATTTTGTTGCTGTGACAGCTGGCAGCAGAGGGGCAGTCTGACACAACAGCATCTGACATGGAAGTGCAGATGAAGCAAAGGTGCTTCACTGAATTCCTCCCTGCAGAAAAAAATGGCACTCATTGACAGTCATTGCTTCTTGCTGAAGATTTATGAAGACCAAAGAGTAGATATGAATACAGTGAGGTGGTGGGAGTGTCTCTGTTGACAAATAGCATTTTGTAGCTGAGAATAAGTCTTTCAAATAGTGTTACTGTGCTCTGTGTATCTATTGTAGTTTCCATGGAAATAAATAAGAAGCATTAAATATGAAACAATCTATGCAGAATATTTTTAGTGAATTATGATTCTTAAACCTACCTCCTTAAGGATCATTTTTCGGCTGACAGAAATATTGTCTCTGCATGTTTTGACACCAATATTAAGTTATTTATGCACTCAGTAACTTGAAAAATATAAAATACATTTAATACATGGTCATATTCTCTAAGCATACACAAATCTGGGTGCATAATTATAGAATCATAGAATCGCCAAGATTGGAAAAGACCTTGAAGGTCATCCAATCCAACCGTCCACCTACCACCAATATTTCCCGACTAAACCATGTCCATTACTGCAACATCTAAACATGTCTTGAACATCTCTGGGGACCATGACCCAACTTTCTCCCTGAGCAGCCCATTCCAGACCCTGAATACTCTTTTAGAGAAGAAATTTTTCCTAATATCCAACCTGAACCACCCCTGGTGCAACTTGGAGGCCATTACCTCCCATCCTATCACTGTTATTTTGGAGAACAGGCTGACCCCCCAGCTCGCTACTATCTCCTTTCAGGTGGTTGAAGGGGGTAATAAGGTCTATCCGAGCCTCCTCTTCTCCAGACTAAACAATTCCAGTTCCCTCAGCCGCTCCTCATAAGACTTGTCATAAGGAGTGTGCTGAAAGCATTTGGATATTTAAGGAATAGGTTTGGTTGGATTGTGATAAAGATCCTTAGCCATCTGTCAGAAATTTGCCTTTTGTGTGCTCAAGCACAACAACTGCCTCTCAAAAAAGTCTTGCTATGGGGAACTTGTTTTCTCTGACCTCTTGTTTTCTGAAACCAATCTCCAGAAGCCCACTGACATTGGACAACAAGCTATTTTTAATCAATCCAACCATCAGGAAAAGGCATCAATCTCCGAAGAAGAAGGAAGACACTTTCCTCTAAGTGAGCTTGGCTGCTAGGAATTTGTTGGGAGTTCACAAACCCAGCGCTGCAAGGAATCTGCTTTGACTGCCATAGAGAGGCTGAGGGGCCACAGGTGACTACACGCACTCTGAATCTGCATACAGGGCATCACTGCTGCACAGACTTATCCTTAGTGATCCTCCTAAAGCTTCCACACTTCTTGGGGCCAAGACGTCTTCAGCCAAACAGCAAGGCAAATCCTAGTAGAATGGCAGATTAGTTCCTCTTATTTTTCTATTGCAACACAGAGCTTCCCGGACACAAATTTTTGCCTCAATTGCAGTTCAGTTTTATACAGTTTGCTTGATCTGATTAAAATCCAGAGTGAATTTATATGAACAACCCATTTTTCATACCACAAAAAGTGAGTCAGATATTGACTTAATGGATTTGGAGAAGGCTTGGATGAGTCACTCTTCTCCCAGTTAATTGATATTGCTAGGACATGCTAAATGTATCCCTAAATAGCAAAATAATTTATAGAATGTGCTTTTCTGGCTGTTAATTGTGCAGCTGGATAACTGCATTTAAAACCTCATCCAATTCTCTTGAAATCACTAGAAGGTTTTCTACTGACTCAGGACGTTGAAGTAGCTTTTGAGGGACTATTGTCAAAGGCAAGAGATGATTTGACTGCATAAGAACTTCATGATCTTCTTGCTATAAATGTGTTGTGTGCTTAGTTTTCCCAAAATCCCAAGGGCAGAAGAAATCCTCTGGTATTGTCCTTCTACTTTTCTAAGAGACATATATATATATATATATACATACATTATTTTTAAGGAATCTTATCTTTTTCAATACCTTAAAACATTTCATGCATACAAAGGTCCACAAAGCAGCCAACAGTTTAACAGTTTGAGTAAGTGCTCCTTTGGGTCCTAAGATTTATATTGCAATATCTACTCTTGATACGTGTCTTCAAATGTGAATATGTTACAAATATTTACTGTACACTTTTTTGCAATGCTCTCATATTTCTTTTCTGAGATGTTTAACCTTTCTTGATCACTGAAACTCTAACAATAATATGATAAACTTGGAGTGAAAAATACAAATGAAATTGTCAAAATTTGTAGAAGCATTGAAGCAACTCAGTCCATTAATTATTGATATGCAATTCTCACTAGCCTAATTCCCTAGATAAGTAGGAACAATATATTCTCTATTACTGTTTAAGACAGACGGTCTGATTGGCACTAATAACATGATATTTTAAAATATAAGTAGTAATCTCCTAGTGGGAAAACAGGAGAGTAAACACATACAGCCATGGGAAAAACAAAAATAAAGCTATGGAGAAATCATATCAGCAAACATTATTTTGTGTAGAGAAATTAAAATGTCTTGCACTGTAAAACAAGTTCAGTTTTGAAAAGACATAGAAAAGAAATAATCTAAAGAGAGGAGGCCCTTTGTATTTATACTAATATCAACTCTGGCTATTGTTAAGGCAATCAAGAGTTGAACTACAAAGTTCAGAAGAAAAAGTAGGAACAGTTTGCTTTCTTTTTATGCTCAGCATCTCATTTTTTCTTTTTTATCTGAAGGTCACTAGACTTGATTTCTGATAAACTGCCAAAGGAAGAGTTCAGAGACAGTCTTCTGAATGGCACTTTTAAACTGAGACACAGACGTGACTTTTCTTCCAGCTTATCTCATCTTCAGTAACAGACTTGTGATCTATTCAGTGTTGTAAAGGTCACAAAAACACCTTGAATTGTACTAAGAATGTCAAAACAAAGATTTGCCTGAGGGTAAAATATTTAATTGTGTGTATAACGAGAAGTCGTCCATCATTCCACATGTACTAGAGCTTGTAGCTTAAAAGTTAGGAAACAATGGATTGATGATTTTTACAGTAGGAAGTCTTGGTCATGTGGCTCATTCACATATGATTTCAAGTGATCGCTGCCAAAGAGAGCAGCAGCATTATCACCAGTCAGATCTTATGGTCCCCAGAATGGAATAAACCATCAGCAGCAACCAAGTGAGCAGGGGACAGGACCCTTTTGACAGCTCTTTGATCTCCAGCTTGTGCCAGAACCCGTCAGAACTGACTTAATCACACCAAATTCAGGCCGGAACACTTGCAGGCTCAGACCTACTTATATGTCTCCTTTGTTAAAGTCAATCAAAGAATCATTAAATTGTTTGGGTTGGAAAGGACTTTAAGTTAATCACCTAGCTCCAAATCCCTGCCATAGATAGGGACACCTCCTAGTAGATCAGGTTTCCCAAAGCCCCATCCAAACTGGCATTGAACACCACCATGAATGGGTATCCACAGCTTTTCTGGGTAGCCCATGCCAGTGCCTCAGCATCCTGAGTAAAGAATTTCTTCCACATATCTAATCTAAATCTCCTCTATTTCAGTTTAAAACAGTTACTCCTTGTGCTATCAGTACATGGCTTTGTAAAAATAAAACAAAGGTATCAAGTGATGTCTTCTTTTTTTTTTTTTGCATAACAACACCAAGAGGTATTATCTCTCTGACATACAAAATGGGGGATGAATTTAAGCAATTATATAGTTACCTATCTCTATAACAAGTCTATACTTGCAGAAAGTAGTTGGGTTGTCTGTAAATAGCCAAAAGTTTTAACTCTCTATTAATCTACCAACAACTGGGTATGCATGTTGGTGTGAACAAACTTTCAATGGACATTTCCGTATGAAATTAAGACATTAAAAGCTTAGCTAATTGTGCTCTTTTGTCCCTTGATTTAGCCCTACCAAAACAATATAAGCTCTTACCAAAGATCACCAACACTGTTCAAGATGAGTGACTGAACTTCCTGCGGTGACTTAATAACCACTACAAAAGGGGAAAAAAGCAAACAACATGAAAAGGATGAAGTGCAATAGTTGCTTGTTATCATACTTTTACATTACTGAAAACATGCATACTATTGAAATGTAATTCATTAATCTTTGGAGGGATGGATGTCACTATAGGAAGTGCTAGTTCTGATCAATGCTTGAAGAATGATTTTACCAGTGAATTAGGCAAATAGAGGAAAATAGCAGGTCAACTTGAGAAGACAAACTACTAGGCTGAACAGCTAAGAAATTTCAAACGCCAGTTAAAATTTAAGCCAATAAGGCAATTTTGTGTAAGTCTGGTGCTGTGTTCAAAGATTTTATCACAATTGCTACATGATTCACATGCCTGTCAGATAGTCTGAGGAATTTCTTTGTAAATATAGCATATATTGGAAGCCAGAGACACTGTAAAGAGCAAAAAGTGTTTTGTATTGAAATCGTGTTTGGCTCTATTTTATACCAGTTTCTTTTTTATAAGAAAATAAAAGAGATCTTGTTCAGCTTTTATTGGTGTGTATAGGAGAAAAAAGCGAAGCCATTAATGTAACAATTTGAAATGCTTTCAGTGTATCAAAACTAAAGTACCTAACTTCTGTAGCTCAATTATTCTACTGTGTCTCTGAAGAGCTTTCTATAGCGTCTAATCTACTGAATGAAGAAGGCATGTTTAAAAGAGATAGTAGATCTGAGATCTTCTCTTTCCCTTGGAAAGTCATGCTGCCTAGGCTAACCTATACATTCTCACATCTGTGTGTAATAATAACACTTTATTCATTATACCAGCCTTAAGAAATATTAGGAAAACGATTACCCTTCCTTTACAGATACAGTTAAGATGTGTGGGAGGCTCAAAAAAGCTGGGTGTACACAGCTTCCCAAGTCAAGGAGCTGTCATTTAGTTTTCATGGAACTACTGAAATTTGAATAATAAACAATTTATCAGTGACACAGGACTAGTCAGTTATAAAACTTGGATTAGTAACTCTTAAGTGCAGCAGAACTGAAAAAAAGATCTTTGATAACCACATGGCAGTTTGATTTAAGTATGACTTTTGATTCCAACTATTTGAAGGCATGGACTGAATGGATTACAGCTTGCATGAATGTTTTAACAAAAAAAATCCTGATGTTAAGTAAACATATCTATACTACCATGTGAACAACATCATCCCTATGGCAATAGGATTTTTCATCAAGCTTCAGTTGCGATTTCTTTTTTTTTTTTTGCAATTAATTACTAGGCAGAGCAATAGCATATGATTTAGGTGACTGATAGTACATAATGCTTTGTGAATAGCAAACACTGAATAGTCAAATGACAGTTCATCACCTCCTCCCTCTCAACCACATTGCTCTTAGGCTGGTAGTATTGAAATTGTTAGTCTGCTTAGAAATAATTTGTGAATAGAAGATCTGGTTACAATAAAACAGAATGATCAAAGTGACCAGTTGTTCCAAATTACTGTTCTCAACAAGTCATATGTAATATCTTCCCCTAGAAAGTTGGCTTAAAATTCTTTTATCCTTATTCTGAAAAATACATACAAATTGTGCTCTTGCTTATAAAACATAAGGCCTGCTCTCAGTTGTTGCATTGTACTTGATCTTCAAAACCCAATCTTTCTACAGATACTTCTAGTGTTACTTTCCCAAAAGCTTTATCATCTGAAAATTTCTTATATATGTTTCCTACAGAGGTTTTCTTGACATCTCAAGCCCACTTTGAAAGACTAGCACATCTATCTACATATTGTTACAGAAGCACAAAGTAGTGGAATAATATATTGTTTGCTATTATCAATAAAGTTCTGAGATAGTAAAACACACATACATCTTTTGTTAACATTGTTGTTAAAATTGTCTCACCACCCTCAAACAAAACCTGTTATTTCAATGCTTTTACATACTTCATTTCATTAAGTATATTCTGGGTCCCTTGTGAAACCTCACTTCCCACTCAGATGCCAAAGAACACGTAGATTTGTATGAAAACTCAGCTTTAAAAATGTCAAATATACAAATGTCAAATTATGAAAGGGAAAGCTGATTCAGAAAATAACCTAATGTGAGATAAGCTCTATAGTCTGCTCTGATTCACCAGTTACATCTTCATAAGACACTTATGCATAGTTATTAATCGTAATTAGCCAATTAGCCAATTTTACCTCCAAGTAGTTGTTGCTAGTTGTTAAGAAAACTCTCAATTAGTTGATGTGTATTATTCCTCTAAGTCTTGGATGAGTCCATTGTGTTAGCGACCGCTTGCTGACAAGGGTAGGAGTGACTCAGGAGATAGGAAAAGATTCACCTCCCTCAGAACTGACTGAGTGGGACGAGACAAACCTATAGGGGGAAAATAAAAAAAATTAAAAATAATTAATAAAAATATATTTGTAAGAGATTTATACAACTGTTTGCACAATCATGAAATTAAATTAGAAGTTCTCCCATCACCACGCTGTCATTTGCAACTGCATGATTAGAAGATGCCAATTATTAATGGCTTTAACTGCACTGCATTCTGGTCACATTTCAAATATATTAGATATCCTAATTCAGGAAATTCATCTGTATGACGGGAAAAAAAAATCACTAGAGACAAGAGTGGAGAGAATTAAGTAGTGAGAATGTGTGAGTATGCATGAACTTTTTCACTCTCTCAGTAGCACTGACCAATTTGTTACTAATAGCAATACAATAACAGTAACGCATAAAAATTGTCATAATACAGAAAGCTTTATTATTCTGTATTTTTTTCAATGAAAACTATTTAACATTAAAGCAACTATAAAAATATTGAACATGTCATCTATTCAAAATAAATTCAGATGTTTACATTTTGTGAAAATTTATCAAAATGTTGATTTAACTTCAAATGTCACTCCTCATTCTTCAGGAATAAAACTGAAGTATTTATGTATTCTAAGTATTCCAAGAGTAAAAGCGTTGTTTAAACGTATTTCATTTGCTTTGACTTTCTTGATTCAAAGAAGCAGCTATAAAATTGAAGTTGTTATAAGAACTAAATTAATCACACTTTCATACATTAAAAAAAAAAAAAAAAAAAAAAAAAAAAAAATTGTAGTGTGAGAATGTCCTACCANGCTATAAAATTGAAGTTGTTATAAGAACTAAATTAATCACACTTTCATACATTAAAAAAAAAAAAAGAAAAGAAAAACAAAGAATGTAGTGTGAGAATGTCCTAACAGACTAATGTGGAGAAATTTCTTTTCTTCTTAGTATATACAATTGATGAAGTTCGTCTCTTTTAACTAGATCTGTGAAGGCTACAGACCAAGCATAGTAGGCAACAAGTTTTATATTTTTGTACCAGCTCTGAGTAAGTCCTACATCAACATATATGCACCCATCAACAACTTACAACTTTTAAATTCATTTTAAAATAGTATACTAGCTATCTTAATACTCCTTAAAAAAAATAAATAAAGAGGATTGTAAAACTGTTCTTGTTCTATTTAAACTATTTGCTCCTGCCTCAGAAGCTTCTAAGAAGTTATACGTCATAACTTCCTCCTGAATTTCAAGCTACAGCTGCTTTCTTTTCTACAGCTATAGTTTCTCTTGAGCCTGCAATCAGATTTCACTCTCTGAGTTGTCAGTCAAATGAATCAACAGAAATGACTCTAAGTCTCCCTCTCCTCCTCTCAGAACTCCTACTCCTCAGAACTTCTGCTGTTCTAAGCTTATTATGTTCTGGGTTGTTTTCAGCAGCATTAAAAGAGGAAGTGTCAGGGCAGACCTTGTGCAGAAGTTAAATTTCTATAATAACTAGATACCAAATGCATATCCCAATATGACTTCGCGTGTAATTGCAACTGCATGACTGTATATAGCAGTTAGCATAGTGTGGCTGCTTAACATTGTCATTATGTGCATATTACTACCTTTTATCTGCAGCCCACAGATGGCTGCTTTCCTCGTGCATAACTATTTTCTACCATGACAAAAGCTTTAAAGCAATAATTTTACAGGTATCAAAGTTGAAGAGAAAACCCATGGCCCAGTGTGAAGTTCTGCAGTGCAAGACTACCTGCACCAAAGAATAAAACAATTTCTTAAAAGCCAGATCATGAGAAAATAACAATTGTTAATAGTTCTCCTCAGTCCTTGTGGTGTCTCTTTACATTTGTCAGTGACGCTACAAATCTTAACCCAAGACAGCAATTAATTTCTAAGTGGAAGAACAGAAGTGAAAGATGAATCAGGGATGATGTAATAATAATATTTTATCTAGCAAATCAATCTATTTATTGAGTAGAACAATTTATAGAGCTCTGATAAATCATCAGCAGTTTGAGTCTCAGTCTTTCCCTACTCAGAACACAGTCCTGACTGCTGCAGTGACATTTTAGGTTTCTACTTATTCTAAGTAGTACTTAGCAACACTATTTTAACCCTATTGTGGCAATCCATAATGCTTCATATTGATTAGAACCTTTTACCTTCACAGAAGAACAAATTAATGCTGGGTTATCACCAGTATATTGCTCTCTTCTCACAAGTTTCAACCTACAGAATGTTAGCAAAGAATTAAAAATTCCACATTATGAAATGAAGCCTGAGTCCAGGCCTCAGAGTCAAGAACATTTCTTAGTCTCCACTTGCAATGGTTACTAAATATTACTGTAAGTCTTTAATAGAAAATGGTCACATGTTAGACAGAATAGAAAGAAAACATGACAGTGTGCTCCGTAGCATGATGTTACTTCTAAACTGGAAGTGACTGGAAATTGGAATGCTTTCTGATGGCTGAGTCTAGGTGCACATTGAGCTGTGTCTTCACTGCATCCTGCCAGGGGATTCCACACCATTCTCATATTCGTTCCCATTTTTATTTTCAAATACAGAGAAATCAGAGACTGCAGCAAGGAGGGACTCGTGGTGCACCTTCTGGAATGACTGCTGGGCATATTACGGGGCACACCTGAATAACATCTCTTTTGGGCTGGAACTCAGGTATTGATCACTATTAAGCTCACTGCAAAGCATCTTCCATAGTGGTAGATAAGGTGTTGGTTCTTTTATAGTTTGGCAGGTTTCTTTTCACTTGAGCAGTCATATTCGAAGGAGTTGTCATGGGATATCCAAGCAGTTGCAATATTCAGCTTTATGTTGTACTGTGTGTAGTATTTAATGATATATGTATCCTTACTTTGTTAAGTAGCACTCCATTGTTTATAAAGTTTCTTATGGTCCTCAGCAATGAAACTGAGGCACAGTCCTGTGTTGGTGAGAGCTGTAATGGGTACAACTTGTACTTCAAAATACTCATAAGCTGCAGCAATGGACCTAACCCAGAAAGGCTTCTAACTGCAAAGATAAATAAATATGGGAGAAAACAAATCCTGTTCTTTTTTCTAACAGGTAGAAAGTGTTAGGATTAAACAAAGAAAGAAAGAAAGAAAGCAAAAATCAAGTCCTTTCAAAAAAGACATTTTTCCAGACCCTGCACCTCCTAGAGCACTTCCCAAAAACGGAACTGGATTTACTTTGTCCATAGCTTTTCCCAAAGAGATGATGACAACAGCTGTCCTGTGAAGTTGTAATGAAGCATTGTTTTCCCAAGGCTTACTGCAGGCACGATTAAAGAGTTCTGTCCTCTAAGAAGAGGAAATATAGCATAAGACAGAGATTGGGATACTTTAGAGTGATATTAGAACTGTGGATTTTATGAAATCGTTATCAGGAAAACAGAAGACAAAATCCCACCACTGAAGTGAGAGCTAAAGAAAACTGTACTCCTCTGGATAGTTTGTTTGTCTTCCTAAAGAATGAAAAATAAAGATATTTTCACAAAACTGAGAAGATGAATCCCCTCAGATGAAAATAAAGTCATAATTTCAGCTTGCTCCTCAAATGTTTTCCTTCTCTTCTCTACCCACCACATCTTATTCACATTCACTTTGAAACTGTGGGTTTCTTCCAGGCTCCAATTTATCTCAAATATTAGGACAGCTGGAACGCAGCAGGGAAGAAAATGAGAGACAGGGCTGACTGCATTACCAGTTTAGCTCTGTTCTCGCTCTTCAGACTGACTTGCATAATCCTGGACACGTCACAGCCTTTCTGTATCTCAGTTCATATGCTTTCAAATAAGTACAATTATAAACCTTTCAGTGTTGTTCTGGTGCCAGATTTTACACTGAAACGTGGTGGAGAACAACTCTAAGGATTCAGATCACTCTGTGTATAAACAAATTATTCAGACCTGTAGAAAAGAATTAGAAATGCGTTGATATTATCTAGCATTAATCCAAGAAGTATTATATCTTTGTTTAAATATCACTGCAAGGCTAATGACCTATCTTTTTGTTGCATGCTGCATGTCAGGATATAATCATATTTGATATAATTACTGCATAAGGTGCTGCTGTGCCCATGCACTTTGGACACAGATATACGAAACTATAATCTGCAGTGAAAAAAAAAAGTAATCAGTCCAATGACAGCTTTACAGCTAATATATAAGATAAAGCACACATTTCCTCAGGCACATGCTAAAGACTGAATTCAGGTTGGTTTTGAAAAAAAAAAAATAAGGAAGAAAGAAGAAAACCGAGATGCAAGCATCAATTGACTCATGCATTATTATATATTTCAGCTTGTTCCATTAAGATACTGAGAAATAACATATAAGCATTGCTAACTACCTCATCATCTTCAGACAGCCATGTGAAGCTGGGAGGTAAGTTCCCACTAACTCTATGGAACCCCTGACTAGAAAAAACATCCCCCTCTGATTTGCTTGCTTGTGTCCTCTTTCCCTCCTTTTTTTTTTTTTTTTTTCAATCCCTCTCACATTGTCCAACGAGCAAAGAAAATAAAACTTTGAAATATGCCTTCATTCTCATGGTTTGACTTTGGAACACATTATCACTGTACATTTCGGCATTTTGGTCTATCTACATGCTGTCTTTCCACATCATTGAGAGGAAATAGATCACATACTTCCCACCACAGCACTCTGTCTAGTATCTAATATTTCTGGTTCCTCCAAAGTTACCCTCTAGCTCATTGAGCTGATACACTTAAGTGTCCAGTCTTCCTGAAGGGGTAGAAAGCAAGAAGAGATCATAAAGGCAGGTATTTGAAATGAAATAGGCAAAGAAAGAGAAAGAATAGAGAGAGGTGAAAAATTATAAATACAACAACAGGAAAACAATTTTATATCTCCCCTGAATCTTTTAAAGAAGACAGGAGAAGGTTGGCAGTGAGGGTTGAAAGAAGAGGTGAGGAGCACCTGCAGACAATTTTAAGGAGAGATGCAGCAGTACTCCAGCTGGGTACTACTGTGTCCTTACATGGCTGAATTAGGCTGTAAGAGGGCTCAGAGTAAGACTCTTGGGTTAAATGCTAACTGCAACTGCACCTTCAACAACTTTGACTAAAGCTACATGAAGCTGTGTGCTCATGTAATGTGCAACACAGGAAGATACCCCATGTTATCCATACAGTGCTGTGACAGAAAACACCAATGTGCATATATGCAGTGGTTCACATTTCTCACTCACCTCCTTACAGTTTCCTATCGCTACCCAACCATCCACAATATGTATTTTCTTTCTTCATTTGAACTTGGAATCTCAGGTCATTTGAAGTAAAATCTAAGTAAATATGAAGAATACAAAACTAAGTAAGAAAAACTAAACAGTATACCTTGTTTGTTTGTTTAAGAGCGAGTGCTGTTCCCACACAATAAGCATTGCTTTGGCATGTATGATGCACATCTGGCTTTCCATAGGAGCAAATGAAGACCAAGCTAACGCCTTGAGGGAGCCACTCTGCTTCTGACTGCCAGTCAGCCATTTATCAACTTGAAGTGCACAGACATATGGATCAAAGAATTCAACAGACATCAATATGTGAATTAACCACTTTAAAGCTGCCTTTAAAATCAGCAGAATGAAAGAGACGCTCTTACAGTGTGATGCAGTATTGGCTGAGCCCCAGAAATGCTCATTTCTTCAATGGATATAAGAACATCAAAAACAAGTGTCTTCAAAAACAGAGGTTTGCAATTTTTGTTTAGGTCAGTTGAGATGTGTCCTATCTAGAGACACTGCAAAACACAGAAATAAGTTTCTAACACACTTGGATTTTTCAATCTGTGCGGCAAGTAATGCTCCTAAGCTGAAAGCAAACCATATGCAAAATGTATGTGAGGTTATTATTCATTCTAGTAGCTGCAAATTCTGACCTCACACAAATCTACAAAACCCCCAGATGTGCTACTGGTCACTGAAATACATCATTGAAACTGATGCAGTCGTGGATTTAGTACTACATCTATTTCATGGACGCTACCACACCTAATTAATGAAACCAGAGTTGAAAATTTCTGAGACATATCTGCTTTCTGGCTTAACGACAAACCTCTGTTCACTTCAGAACAAACCCTGTGCATCAATTCTATTTCTCTAAAATGGAGATAGCAGAACTTTTCTTCACAACTGATAGGGAGAGACCTGCCTGGATGCCAACATATGCAACTTGGTCTAGGGAGCTGCTTTGGCACTGGGGTTGGACTCGATGATCTCTAGAGGTCTCTTCCAACCCCTACAATTCTGTGACTCTGTGACAACAAAATCAAGCACTGGCCTAACTGTTCAGGGAGTAGCATGCAGATAAATGCAGAGATAGACCCAATAGTGTTATGTTAGCAGAGCAGGAGACCACAATTAGATCAGTGTGCTATTGTATAAAACAATAATAGACAACAATAACTATTCTCATAGGTACACGTATGACAAGTGACACCCTCTGCCCCTCCCTCCCCCCACTCCTCATATTAAACTTGTGTGCATAATTGACTGTACTTACAAGAAACCAAAACCAAGACAATTCAAAATAATCCAGAGAGGGCCCATAAAATAGCAAATATGATATGCAGTAATAAGTTTTGCAAGTTAGGTCCAAAGTTTTAAAAATTATGTGATATTTGATATAAATACAAATGAATGTAAAATGTTCCATATCAAGCAGTTCCAACTCAGGGGATATAAACATACCACTTCTACAGCAACAAAGTGCTTTCCTTGCATTTAAAGCTATTAGTGGGAAAAAAAAAAAAAAAAAGGAAGAAAAGGAAAAGAAAAGAGGTTTTACAAAATGCCTTATTAGAAGCTGTTCCCCAAGAGAGGAGGGGAAGGGAAATGCAGAAGCTGTGTCAAATGTAATAAGTTAATAAAAAGCAAATAAAATCTATACGATTTAAACAAAGCCTAATCCATTATTCATAGAGAAGATACTTCTCTCACACGAAGTTTAATTCGTTGTACAGTTTGTTATATATTACAGCGTCAATTAGAAATAAGATCCTCTCCCTCTCCAAAGTTAGTAATACAACCTCACATTACAAGAAAATCTATTAAAGCATTTAAGTGCATAAAAGTAAACCTGCAGGACTGAAAACCCAAAAAAGAAAAAAGTAATTTCTTTGTTATGAAAACTCATTTAGTTCCAAATGATTAGATGATGGTAGACCTATTTTTCTAAGCTTAGATTGGATTAGTGCTATAGATTTGTCTGGAATAGACTTAATTTTCTTCCTAGAGGCCTGTATGATGCCATGTTCTGGATCTGTGATGAAAACAACACTGATAGCACACCAGTGTTTTAGTTGATGCAGAAGTCCTCGCACAGAGCTTATCTACTTCTCAAAGTGCCAAAGAGGAGTTGCAGGGCACAGGGGGCTGGGAAGGACACAACACAGCTGACCTAAACTGGCAGAAGGGATGTCCCACACCACATGGTATCATGCTCAGCAATGAAAGTTGGTGTAAAGGAGGAGGAAAAGGGGCTGCTCATTTGTTTTCCCAATAAACAGTTGCAAATGGTGAGCTCTGCTTTGCTAGGGGTGGCTGAACATTTGCCAGCCAGTGGGAAGCAGTAAATTAATTCCTTGTTTTGCCCTGCTCACATGCACAGCTTTTGTATCACGCAGTACTCTGTCTTTATCTCAGCCCACAGGTTCTCACACTTTCACCTTTCCAATTTTCTCCCCTATCCCACGTGGGGAGAGTGATGGAGAAGCCATGTGGTTCTGGGCTACCTGAGGTGTCATTGTAGGAAGGAGGAATAGAACGGTGGAATATTTCTTCCCCTTCTTTCCTCATCTTTTTCCATTTTCAGGGAAGGACTAGATAATGATAATATGTATCCAGGCTACACAGATCTACCCAGGTTGTAATTGGTTTTTTAGTGTTATTAATATGCATTTTTTACAGTATTACTACCTTAAGGAAAGGAAATATTTTAAAGATTTATGTTCTTGCAGAAATATTTTATTTGGTCTATCATATCAATATTTTAATCTTACAGACCTGATTTGTGCTTTTTTCTCCTTTATACAGCCACTGTGAACACCTAACAACACAATTTCTGCTGTTAAATGGGTGACAACTTTGGCTTTCATGCTATGACCATTTACAGACATTTCCCAAGCACCTTTACAGTGGTACTGAAGGTCTTTGGCAGTGATGGAATTTTTGAGACTTTCAAACTTGGGTTGTTGTTTCCCTGCATTCCATCATTTTCTTCCCTGTCCTCAGCTTGCTCATTTGCTGACAAACCCACTGGTAGCTCCAAGTGAACAGAACTCAAATGATAACTTTTCAGAACATTTCTTCAAGCAAATGCACTTTGTCCTGTTGGAAGCTCCAGCAGTGTGAACCAGCACAATGTCACAAAATCAGATATATCATAATTGTAGAAAAACACATTTACATTTCAAATATACTCCAGAAACTGTTGTATTTGAAAGAGTTTATTTCCAGCCACAAATCTGATTTCTTAAAGTTCCTCAAGAGAGTTTACTGGAAAATTGTATATAAAGCAAGAAAAGAATTCAGTTAAGCATTTGTAGATGTGCTCTTTGTAAAGAAAAATGATTGTATCTCATCAACACCTGTAAAATCAACAGAGCAGTAGCGCAGGAGTCTCTACAGTCTACAAACTAACCTTACAAATGCACCAAGAACAAACTTGACATGTCTGACCAGGCTTGTCTTCAGCTAATTAATATCCCTATTTTATATATGGAGTCTCCATTCAGTCTTCTGTTGGTTCTTGCTCAGGGCTCCTTTAGAAACCAAGGAGATATGTGGCACATATAAGCGGCTCAGAAAATATGAAGAATGTGCACCCATGGCAGTTCTTAGGTCTGTAAGCAAGGTACTACTGTTTAGTGGCAGATACAGAGATGCAAAGATGCTGTGTGCCCCATGCCACCCTCCATCAAGTCCCATTAGAACTCAGTATACTTATGTCATCCTAAAATATTTAAACAATAAATTCTGTCAAATTTACAGTCCCAGAAGCAGAATTTTAGTATTTTATCCATCTGTCAACCACAAAGATCTTCTTTAGCATTAATTACCAAAATACTCATTCATTTCTCTTCATATCTTGTCCTTTTTTAATTCCTTTTCTTCCTTGCATTTACAAATCACTCTAAACTCTCACCTTGCTCTCCACTGGTATCCCTCTAATTCAGTGCAGTGGCAATTTTAAACACCTCTGCCTAAGCAGGTAATGAGCACTAATTCCTACTTAAATTTGGAAAATAAATGTAAGTAAAGCTTATATAAAGATGAGGATGCTGGAGGAGTCATGCCACTTCTACAACTCAGCCCATTCTCACTCCATGGCTTGAATTTGTTAAAAACTGCTTTAGATCACATGTTCTTTTGTGTAAGGACTGAATCTTTGATCAGATCTTGAAGGTATTTCAGATGTTTTGTGAGCTATTAGATTATTTCAGTGTAAATTTTATTTGACATGAATCTGAGAGTAATGCTGCATAAATTTTTAACAAAACATTCTGATTGCTGATTTTTTTTCAAGTTGCTAACTGCAATATGGGCAGCAACAGTTAAATATTTTGTCCTCAGAATGTTAAAATACTTTAATTTATCTATAGGAAAACATCAATAAAGTTATTGGAAAAAGCAAGCTGGAACAAAGTTAATTTACTTCACAGAGTGAGAGACTTCTGGCTTGTGTTGGGCTCCTGAAATTGGCTTTAGGAATATTTTTCCAGTTGAAGTTACAGGATCTTAACGTTAGCTGTGACTTAAGGAAATAACAAGGTAAGGAGAAAGTATGAAGAGATGTAATAAAACTATCGTTAATAAGAAAGTACAATTAATGTATCATTAGGATCAAGGACATTATAGTATAGTTAGTTATGTCATTAGTGAGTATCAAGGAGTTTAAAGGATTTTTTTTATTTTTTTTTTTCAAATAAAAGAAGTCAGTTGGGAACTGCACTCTAATTTGTGGAAGTGAGTAATAAGAGTCTAGCCAAAAAGAAATGAAATGATGGTGACATACATAAATGATTCATCCTAGATCCAACACAGACTTCTTGATGCTGAAAAAAAAATCAGGAAGTATGGGTTTTCCAGGTTATTTTATTCACCTGACTCTACTCAGTGATAAGTACTGCAGTTCCACCAATGATCTAACACAATGCTCAGTTGTACTCCATCAACAAGGATCTAGCAAGTATGTTTAAAGTTAGTAAATTTAAACATATTTTAAATAACGGCACAAGACTTGAAATAATGTCAAGTCCAAAACACTGAAGATTCAATGTCATTTTCTAGCGCACCCTAAGTTTGCAACAAGGAGGATTATTTCTTAATTTTTATTTTTTATTTTTAAACAAAACCATCTGCCCATCATTACCCCAATGCTTGGCAGCTTGATTGCTTTCACAGATAGAGTAACCGAATACCCTCATTTCCTTTTGAGAAAAGAAAGAAAATTCCAGCCAGCAATTCATTCGAGCATTAAGATAATATGTTGCTGGTTATATTATAAATACTTAACTATATAATTACCACTGCATCAAAAATCTTCTCCCAGGGAAGGCTGAACTCCCTGAAAACCACTTCTGATGAGTCAGCAGGAGATAGCAGTTGAACTACATGAAACCCCACTACTCATAGAATCAATATTTTCTGTGTTGCTTCATCCTCTACTGCCTCAGGAAGTAACACATCGGAGCCCATAGTCTTACCCTGCAAATTAATTTGGCTTGCTATGTCAGGGGTTTAAACCGAAGCCATGTAGTTAATGATGCATGATGTCAAATGTTTTCCTCTATGAAGTTGCAAACTGGATTTGAATAAATATAAGTCAGTAGATGACAAATGCTTGTGAGGTCAAGAAGAAGAATGTTTTGAGACCTTTGGAACTTCCACTGTGATTCCTCCTTCACATAAAATTTGGGGGCATCTGTCTTGGCATCACAATTGGCAAATACTGTAGCTAATTAATTTGACAGTGCCTGTTTTGGCAACATTCTCATTTCACTCAAGGAGAAAGCTCCCTCACATTCCAAATGCATGCACAATGCAGCCTTGTGATAAGAATATTACATCATTTTCTCTTCTATTCTGGTATTTTCTCAAGGGACAAGTGCAGAAGTCTGAGAAATCTGCTTCTTTCAACCAAATAACTTTTTTTTCCCCTGTTTTTTGTCAACACATGGATGGAGATAGAAGCCAGTCTCAAACACATTAGCAACCAACCTAAAGAAGACATATTCGACCATTTCTGACCATTTCTACATTATTGGAGAAATCTTTATTTTTAATTTTTGTATGTGTTTATGTAGGGTAGTAATGCTGAAGTACTGCAGGAAGTATTAATATGTTTTATCATTGAGAAATAGCATTCAGTATATCATAACTTCAGGGTTCTATACTAGCCAAAACTTAAAAAAGTATAACTCAGCTACTTCTTCAAATATGCAGAATAAGGATGACTTGAGATTTCTTGGATTGGTTCTTGAACATAATTACTTCAGTTTTATTCCTGTTATTCTGCTTAAGCCAGGTGTCACAGAATAGGGCAAAACAGTCACATACTACAATGGCAGACATGGATTAAAGTTCCCCAGACAACAATGCTACTCACTTTATCATCTTCATTTTGATTTTTAGACTCAATTGAATAGAAACAGAAAAAAGAAAAACATGCAAAACCTCCTCCTTACAACCCCTTTCATAGAACATTTGCCAAAGCAAGGAAAGCTCACAGGCTTACAGGAAAGTATCTGGTCATCATAGCTACAGCATCGCTTCCCATTATTACAGCTGAGAAAAATCACTCTTGATAGGCACAAGAGGAGATGAGACTGCTGAAAGATAGTTCTCTCCTGGTTTCAGACAAAATTGGATGTACACTAATGTAACTTTTGAATGGCCAACCAATAGCTACAATAAAATGGAATGGTGCACAGCTGACCTTTATTAAACAAAAATACATTTGTGACAGTTCTAATACATTAGTATTTTTAAAAGTGGTAAAAAAAAATCTATGGAGGCATAATCAATGCATTATTTAATTACACTTTTGTGTTATTACACTGTATTATCTGCTGAGGGGAGAATTCTGTCCTTCAATTATTCATAATCTACCAATACCTAGTTTAGTGAAATTGGGCTCTTATTTTCAACCAGTGTACTCTCTGTGTGTACTCTAGTAGGAGAAAAGCTGGCCTGTTTGAAAAACTGAACTTGATATTTACCATGTTGACAGATGTTGTTAATTTGTAGTGATATTATACAGCACTTTACCTAGTAGTGGATGCTAGAACTGGAACATTTGGTTAGCAAAATACATTAGGTATAGGTTATGATAACTGAATTAAAGCTCGTTTAGGGAATTTTGTTTTAAATAAGGTCTATTTCTGAAAATTCAGATTAGTAATTATTTCTAATTTACTGAAATAACAATTTCAGTAGTCACACTACTATACTTTACAGACATAATTGTAAGAAGTCAAAAACTTTTCAGATTAAATCTTAATTTCTAACAATCATTCAGCTAAAGCACTTATAAGGCAAAGTAATGAAGATAACACATTGTGGGTGATAAATGTAAATGGCAAATCACCAGATGGTTTCAGCTTTCTTTTGTAAATCTAGGCACAGGAGATGAAAGAGCAGGCCTCTACGAGAATCACTGATGAGATTTGATTTTCACCTTTTCATGAAAACCTGGATATTAATACAGTGATTAAAAGCACACTAATATATACTTGAAGAACAAACAAAATGTTTTAAAATATTATGATTTCTTAACAATATTTGCTTTGTTTAATTGTATTAGACTCTAGGCTGTTGTTCAAATGCATGTGGGTATTGAAGAAGGCTGAACTTAGTTTATTGTTTTTCCCCAAGCCTTCTTGACCTTCTTTTTTATTTTTTCCAATTTCTCTACTCCCTTGCCACCTCCTTACATGTGCAATAGCAATTGCTTGTAGCCAGTAAAATTCACTGACAGCTCCCAAGGACTTCTGTGATATTACAGTAAGATCATTGCCACTCTAGACATATTTTGTTAGTTACTTGTTTTCCCTATACAATGCACACAAGATATGAAAGGACTCAGTGCTTGTGCACAAAGTCACAGCTTTGGTGAGTTGCTTCTTATGGTTCCTTTGTCAAGCATAGGTATTATTGAACATAAGCTATTTGTCTGTGTTAAGATATTTCTCACCGTGACATTGCCTAAACAAAAATTTTATCTCATTTGTAAGTAGAATTCATGTTATTTTAATTTAAGGTTTATTATTATTTTTATTTTTATTTATTTTCCTCTCATCTGTTGCCCACTTTGAAGTGTGTTTACATCAGATTGCAGCTACAACTTTAGAAAAACTTTCTGTAATTTCTTGGGGAGCCAAGGTTTTCACTGGGAAGATCAGTTTCATTAGTGCTTGTAATCTTAATTGTTTTTTTTCCAGTGTGGAACAATATCTGTACAGGAGATGGTATTTTGAAAATGAGAAGAAATACTTTAAGAAAGGGAAAAACAGGCAGTAAAAATTTTGCTTCAACCTTAGCTAATCTACATTTCACAGGAAGAAAAATATATATTTGAACAACCAAGATTTCCTGTTTGATTTGCAATCAGCAAGCTTAGCAATGACAACAGGATGTAGAAAGGTGAGAATCCGAAAGTCAGATAAGTGAGAAATACTGAAAAAGAAAGAGATAGTTGTAGCAGTTAAAAATCTGTCAAGAGTTCCACCATGACAGCAGTATAACTGGAATTCAATGTAACCAAGAAGCCATTTGGGGAAACCAAGATACCCTTAAGAAGATGTGGAAAACAAACAGACAAAAAATGTGAACACAGTCAAGAAAAAGAAGACATACTGTATGTCTGGCTGGTAGTAGTGATAAATAAACTCATACATGAGAGAAGTGGCATATGAAAGAAGGAAAATTATCTATTTACTCTTTAGTGGCTGGGCAATAAAGACAAAAATAATGGACTAATCTGAGAACTCCTACTTTCTTAAGTATAGCTTTCTTTTCTTCTTGCTTACTGAAAATCCATTTAATTTAAAATATGCATGAAGAAAAGTAAAAGGCTCATAGTCTAATGCCATGCACAGCACAGTTCACTTTGAAGCATATTTTTTTATGGCCAAGTTCCAAAGAGTAGACAATTGGGATTTACAACATCAGCATTGACAGAATCTAAAGTGTAGCACCATTAGATGGCAGCCACTGTAACTTCTGTGATAGAAATGGCTGCAGTAAGTTGTAGGCTACAATTAAAGCCCATTCATTACTGCTATCTTCTCAACACTGAAAAGGTTAAGAACTAAGGGATCTGAAAGATGCTAAATTTTCTTTCTGGTTTAGATCATCCATAAATACCACAGAAAAGTTCAAAGGATTTTTTTTCTTCGTGGCCATGGTGGGAGTAGGAGCAGATTCTTTCTGTATGACCGGGTAGAAAGACAGAAGAGAGTCAAATGTGACTATGTGCAACATGTTTATCTTTCATTTAGCCAAAAGACCTTCAGATCCTGCTATGCACCTCTTTCTACAGGTATAGTTCTATTGGTGGTTGGTTTTCATTGTTGTTGATTTTTTATGCTCAGCCACACTGAAGTGTCCGCATGTCTTCTTCGTCTTCCTCCCAAAATGTAGAGAAATCAGAAATAACCTGTTTATTGTCTGGCTAGCAATCTGAACAGGCAAAAGGAAAAGAAAAATGCTGGACAAGAACTTACTTTGAATATCACTTCTGAGAATTACCATTTCAGGTGACCGATATAATAGCTTTACACTCATCAGGCTAAATTCCCATCATCTGCCTTAATAAGAATTTAATAATGCATTATGCAAGCTAAAAAAACATTATCTGGATATTACAAGGAGATACAGTTATTCTATTTCATTGGATTCTGACAATGAATCATCACTTCCTTCATATTATATCTTCCTGGATTCATATCTGGTTGATGGTTATCCGAATCTGCAAAGAAGAAGCTTCAGGCCATTCTGACATGAGCCTTACAAACTTGAAAAGTAGGTCAGCAGTAAGTTTTTGGTTACAATTCCTGTTTGATGTGAGACACAATGTCAATCTGAATTTTTTCAGCTTATTATTGTCAAGCAAACCAACGCTCCGTTTTTCAGGTTCAGTAGTGACTGAACCTGTGTCTGTCTGACCACAGACTGTTAAGATAAGGCATTCCTAGCAAAAGCTAGTCAGCATCATGTCTACACAAAGATAACTCATTAGCACCAGAACTCAAAGTGACTGGTAATGCTGTTGCTCTCATGATATAATGTAGAAAGCACACTTTGGCATAGTTTTCTGCATATCATAAAACAAAAAAAAAACCAAGACCAAAAATCCCTTTCTGTCTTCATCAGGGTATGAACAAAATAAATTATTAAAAAAAAACACAAACAAACAAAAAAAAAACCCCACAATTCTTAATAGATCTAAAACACCCTGATGATATGCACTCTGTCACTATCAGTGGCACTCTAAATACCTGAAGGGAGTAAATGGGGAGGGAATAAAATCAGATCTTACTGGCTCACTCCCACTGGCCTTCCACTCTGCACTACGCTGTGGAGGTTTTTACAGCCCACCCTACTGTCTAACCTGTTATAGTTACTTTTATGTAAGATTTTTCTTGCTTTATTTTACTCAGAGTCTTTGGTTAAGAGAGGTGTCTAGAAACTTTTATTCTAGCAAACTCAGTAATAAGATACTTCTGGTGTTTTATTTTTCTAAAGGTAGGCTGAGTGACACTGTATCTCAAAGCAGATAAGCAGTCATGGTCAAAGGAAGTTCAGAAAAGCAGATTTTCTCATGTAAATAATAGAAATGATTGGAGCACAGGTTATTCAGAATTATCTTTGTCATGGAAAATATTATAACAAAAATCTATAAAATGTGAAAGTAGGAAGTAACGTGAAAGTAGTTTAGAGAGTACCAAGTAATGATTAAGAATCCCACATTAATCCTGCAAGATCTTCCCTTCCCTCATACAACACAGCTTCACTGTAGTACGCAGGTCAGAAAAATGGCACAGTTATTGTCAGGAGATAATAACCTTACAAAACTGTCATCATTGTTTTCCCTGACAGATAACATCTATTGTGCCCTGGAGATCTGGAGAAGTCAAGGGAACACCAGAGTTCCTTCCTGAAGGCTACAAGAATGTACTGAGTACTATACATCTGGCAGTTACTATGATAATGCGATATTGATTATGTTCTTTGTGTACAGTACTTAATCACTTCAAAACTGTGTGTGTACTCTCTCTGTGAGATTTATTTTGAATAGTGTTATACACTGCTAATCAATTTTTCCTATATTTTGAGGTCTGGGGAAATGTAGAAAGAAAACAAAAGGAAACATTTACGCAGATTTAAAAAGTAAGCTATGAAATTACAGCAAGTCTTTTCTTATACTGTGAGAATATCATCAGTAATAACAAAGACGGGAAAATGAGAGAGAAACAATTTACTTACCTTCTAAGGGGATTAACAGTATACCTAATGTTTCTCTGTTCACAAAGGTAGTATGAAGCAAATGAGTGTAACAATTAAGATGAATGGTAGCTTGTGGTATATGATTTCATTTCTTAGTTTTGCTGGCAAATCTCTAGATTTGGGCAAGCTTGTTGTATAAGTTCTCACTCATTTTGGTGAGTATGCAATATACTGATCTGTAAAACCAGGCAAGCTACTGCATATCAAAACCAGGTGATAAAACATCAACGCTTTCTCCATTATAAATACCACTGTATCTACCGAAAGATGTGAATATGAAAATTTCAACTCATTGACAGAGAAGCTACAGAGTTCCATAGCAAATCCAAAAGGATTTTCTAATGACAAACAAAAAACAATTACTTAAACATGCTTATTTTTTCTCTGAACCTTCAAATACGAACGTAGGCATTTCTGTAACAACACCTACTCCATACTGCAGTTGAAGCAATTTATGTGCTTCTTTTTCGTTTGTTTGTGAGAGCTCCCTTTACCCTGGAGGAATGGCAACTGTTACTTCACTTCAATCACAGGATAGAGCAGCTACTTAGCAGTCTTTCACCTGGAAAAAGCTCAAGTCTGCAAGTGTTAATTAATCAAACTTTTGAATGCTTCTTCCACTTCTGACTTGCTCTCCAACATGGCAAGATTTAAGAGTCTTCTGGAAGACTGGGAGGATGAGGGTTTTCATTCTCTTTGTGGTTTTTGAAAATTTTGTCCAATCTGCTAGCAATTAGAAGGTGACTGTTGAACTCCACGGGGAGGTCAGAGCCAAGAAAAGCATTACTGGCTCTGGCTTCATGTCTCTTATCTCTTTTTGTGCAATGCACTCGGTCTTTGCAATTTCCTGAAAATAATTCTCACAATATGGAGTATCCCTACGATCTGTGCATCAAATTGGCTATTAGGTATCTTCAGCAGCAGATTGACAGGATGGTTTCAACATCCCATAACATTTATGACATGTTCTTATCATGTAGGATTGCAGCCCTGTAGCACAGCATTGCTGTTGCTAGTGATGGGCCACAAGCACTGTACTGAGCTTATAAGGCCTCAGGAATGAGATCTGTCTGTCCTGGACTTTTTTTGACGGGCCTATAGCTTCACTGTATTTTATTCAGCTGTTGCAGCATCTTCATTGTCTATTTTGTTTTACTTCTGTTTGTGTGGTACAAGCAGGGCTTTAAATAGATGATAGTCACAGAAATTCTGTGCAGAATGAGGTATGTATGAATAACACAAGGATGGAGGACAGAGCCCTGATTCCACAGTAGAGACCTGAAGAAGCAGACTGAACAGGTGTAGGATGGTTGGCAATGGGACACTGGGTGGCCCTGGAGGCCTGTCTCACTCCAATTATAGGAGTGGTACATTCTTTTGTATATATATGTGTGAGACAAGGTTCCATGGCAACATGCAGCTCATGCAACATCCCTTACAGAAATTGCAACATCCCTTACAGAAATGCATGCCTGGTCAAAACTGTTTGTAGGAGTGAAAAAGCACAGAAACAGCATCTAACCTATGTAATAGGTAACCTGTATGGTAAATTCAGATATAACATGGAGCCACAAACCTGTGAAGAAACAGAAAGGTGTAAACATATGCTAGCAAAGTGTGCTAGGAACCCAAAGTGGATCCTAGTAACAGCCAACATCAGTGTCATGCTCCTGTTGAAAAAGGACTCCAGATGCTGAGGATGCTCCCTAACACTCTCCTTCCCCCTCCCCCAGCACCAGCATGAAACCCCTGACCTCACGGCATAGAGAAGTAGGAGGGTGTGCATAGCTCTAGGAGAATGGGTAGAAATTAAAAGGCGTGCAAGAGTGTAAACTGCAGAAATATTCCTTCATTTTTCTTCCCTGTAACAATACATCTATACTGATAATTATTAGACCAGATTCTGCTAGAAATTAAATGCAGATGATGTATGCTGGTAGATACATTTGGCCCTTAGATGCATCCTTCCATATTGGCATCTAGTATTGTTTTCCTCTTCTGTCTTGAACTAACAGTGTAAGAAAGAACCGTGACAGAAAAGTCCAACATTTAAGACCAGAACAGATATAACTGATTCAGTACTAATGCAATTTTGCAGACTTAATATCACTTCTAAATTAATACATTATGATCTCTGAAGTGTTTTTGTGATGTGCCCATTTGTGCCTGGTTTCCTCAGAGTGACTAGCAAGATCTGTGCGTTAACTCATTTTGTCACAGTCTCGCACACAGTCTACACATTCGTGGAAGCTCTCCTGGCAGAAAGGCAGCAAGAACAGCTCTGCAGTCACAACCTGTAGTTCCATGGCTACAGATAAGCTCTCCGTTAGTAAGGATACAGTCTCCTTATGTCACACACCTCAGTTCTTCCTTAGGGGAAGGCAGCAGGCTTTCATATTTTGCCTAATTACAAACATTGCAGACTTCTTATACTTGTTCCAGAAGTTGTATCTGAATGAAAGCAGCTGCAAACAAGTCTTTATCATCTCTCTTAATGGAGGAAGGAAGAGACTCACGTGTTTTTTTCTGTCAGTAGATTTATTTAGCAGTCATGTGAAGGCCTTATGCAAGAGATGTAAAAAGGACTTTTCAGCAGGGTATTCACTAAGGAACCCACACGAGGCTGAGCTCCATGTGCGGAGTATCACACTCTGCTCCTCTTTACTTTCTGTGGTTTTTGAAAACTTAGGTCACTGAATTAAACATTGGGTACTCTTGGAGCAGCAGCAGTACAGTTTACTTACTGTGCTCATTTACACTTTTCCTCCAGGAAAATAAAAACAAGACTCCAGCTAAATAGAGCTTATTTCACATGATCTATGGAGTATTGCTGTGAATGCTTTATTTCAGAGGTCATTTATCAACCAGATTTTTACTTTATCACAGCATTTTTTTATTGCTCTTCTAAAAGAATAAAGTGCCTTTAGTCACTGCCAGGGAATCAAACAAGTGTGCTTGAAAATGCTTGAGTGTCATGTAAAATAGAGACAGAAATCATATCTTGCAGCACTAGGCAAAATAACAAATAATTACTTTCTTTCATCTTGTTTCCAGTTCCAAAGGTTTGCCACTTTTTTTTTCCCTGCATCGTTTTGCAGAAAATGCTTTCTTCTGTACTGCATGTACTTGCAATTCTGGAGAAGAAACAAGGGAACTGGAAAAAAATTCCACTTGTTTACGGTCCAAAAAAATTGCTCTATTATTTCAATTTGTCACTTTTTTTTTAAGATTATTTTTTTATTTCTTGAAGTCACAGTTACATTGTTTATAAGAATTAGAGCAATGGCATGTATTTCTATGGTTACTGCCTTTAGCATTTCCTCTTAGTGTCAAAGTGATGTAGAAACACTGTCTACTAACATTTATACTAATGTCTTCTTTAGTGTGTCATATCATATATTTGATGTTATTGATGTCTACTGTCTCCTTACTCTTACAGATGAACAATGTTTGTAGTAATGTAGAATCTAGATTAGATTTGTCTCCTTGCTCCCACCCCCCAGCAATACAAAAGACTGACCAACCAAAAAAAGCCAAAACTAAAGCAAGACACATTACTGACTGTTGTCTAGGTAAGAAGAGAAAAAGAAGTATACTCCCACTGTTTTTGAGTTGGGAGAAATCAGGTAATTCTGAGCACTGTCAGATGGTGTGGCTAAAGTTTTATTTCATTTGCATAAGAAATTTCAGTATCCACATTGTCTCTACTGTCCTAATTTCCAGACTGGCGGGATCTTTACAATTTGGTTGAAGTCAAGAGGAGATGGGAGTTTGGAAAGCAGGCTCAAATCAGGTATGCAGTATCTACAAGGATACTACCAACACAATGAAGATTACAGTTGAGTTGATAAGGAATAATAATTAAAAAAAAAATAACAAAATTAATCTCAAAACTTTAAGTAATATGCTCTAATCTCAAAAGGTCATCTGGGCAATACATTGCTAGTATACTACCTAGAGCTCCTAACAACACTTATTCCCTAAGTTTGTGTATCCAACTTTGACTGTTTTTTTCCAAATGCCTTAACAAAGATGATGAAAAGGTTTCCTTTCATGATGTTTTAAGTTTTTCAGGCTGTCTTCTCACTGAATAACTTCTACTTTAGTTGTTGCTATTGATTTATTCTCTAGCTGGGAATCTATGGAAATAGTGTTGCCTTGAAAGACAACTACAACTCCTGGAGAAAAATACCACAAAGGGGATCAGCTGTTATTCATTAATATCAATAAAAAAAGAATGTTACTGATCTAATCCGTTCATTTTCTATTTGAAATGTACAGACTAATTTTAAAAAAAAAAACCTTTTTTCTACAAGATATTCATCTTGAAAAGCCAATAAATCCATACTACTGATGCCTTTTGCAGTGAGGATATATATTCCATAAAAACATTCCATGTTTGTGGAAACAGACATTTTTATGAAGACAAATAACAAAAATATAGGCAATCATTAGAGAGATACTTAAAAATTACAAACTATATTGGCATGCAGAGTGTTTTTTTCTCATCTCACTTTTACTTTCTTCAAACAGGCTCCTTTACACTGGAACATGATTTTGCTGTGTTTAAAATGTTCAGATACAGCTGACATTGAATTTTAATGGAACATAAGGTTTGAAGTGGGTTCTAGAATAAAAGGATTATAATTCCTTGCAGTCGATTGATTTTAAGAGCAGTCTATCTATATTCAGTACTTATCCTGAATGAACAGTGACTCTAAGAGCACTTCATACGGGTAAATCTCCCAATAACCAAAGGACAGACATTCCCATTTTGTATGGTGAGATGAAACATCTACTTACTAGGCTTTTCTTCTACGGTTACTTCTTCTACTTAAATGAAATCTGTAGGTATTTAATATCAGTGATATTTCTTATTCCACTGAATAAAAGTATTACAGCAGAATGACTGACAGGCAAAGCCATTGCATTATATGACTTAGTAAACCTAATGGAGTCCCTTCAAAGGCTAAGTAGCAGCTGAAGAGAACATTGCACAGACATATTTTGGATTCAGCACCTGAATTCCAGGGTATCCCATTTAAAGTGAAGTCAATTTATCACAGGCTTTAAAAAAAGAAGCTCCTCCACAGTTTCACTTCATGTACCTTCAGAAATGCGGCACCATTTAGCACGCTTCTCTTGGTACGGTAGAATCTGGATTTTAGGCTTATGTTTCCCATTTTCATTCTTTGAAACATTTCTTCAGTAACACTTGTTCACAGACTGGTTCTTAGAAAAATGCATCTTCTCAAGATGTGCTGTGTAATAAGACATTGTGCTCTATAAAAAGGTACAGGTTAGCAGGCCCCTCTGGAAGTCTCCAATCCAATCCACTGCTCAAAGCTGGGTCAGCTCTGGAACCAGAACGTGTTGCTCAGGTTTTGGCCAGTCAAGTTTTGAAAGCCTTGGAGGATTTAGGCTCCAGATATAAAATACAGACTTCTCTACATCACAAAGCATAGGTCTGAATATTACATATGATCCTAATGCCAGCAAATACTGGTTCAGAAATGTCCAAAGTGTCAGACTAGGCTCTGTAGAAAACTGTATGTCAAATATTGTAAAAGAAAATATTACAAAATAAAATTAAAAAAAAAAGATATTTTAAAGTTTTTTTCACAAAAGTTTTGAGAGCATTAGTCCTTCCTGACTATGAAAAGTATCTCCCATTAACAGTAATGGACATTTCTATTAGTGTGAGATTCAACAGACTAAATGTACTGTCAGTAAAATGAAGGTCTGGATAGATGAAGTGTTAATAATTTGGAAGTAACTAGAGAAAGTATGCACAAGCACTGTATTCTCTAAAAATACAGAGGTGTGTAGAGTTGGATACATTTTTCAGTGGGATTAAAAAACTGCTTCTGTGGGGTAAGATACAGAATTAGATGGACAGGCAGTCAGACTGGCCCTGTTTGGATAGGCAGTTTGTTCAAAATACTGCGTTTTTGTTTCTAAAGATTCCACTACTAATTTTGTACCAGGTTTATAATATATTGAGAAAAGCCCTACAGTGATTTAATTACTGGCAGCAGTAAAGTTTTGATTTTGTATAGATTTAAATTATATTTGTAGTGAGACAGCATGTAATAACATCACAGCGTGTTTTAAAGCATGGTACATTATCAGAGAAGGAAAGCAAGGTAGTCTTCATTGTGCTGTCTGCTTTTATGGAAAGACTGTTTCTAGTGCAATGTTGCCAGCTGCTGCCCTCTTGTACTTGACTCTTAGTATAAAAATTTAGTCCAATTATGAGATGTTAGGCCATTCGTTTTCACAGCATGGAAGAGATGATAACTATGTCTGTGACTGAGGTAGCAATAGCCATGAGAAGAATAGGAGACAGTGTATTTTCGAGGCATTAATACACCAGCTTTAATAAGTGGTGTATTAAAAAATGATGAGTTAGCCCATGGGCATTGGTACTGGACAGTCACATTCATGGCAAAGAACGGTAAAGCTACGTTGAGTTATATTCTAAAGCATAATCTAGTTGTGATTTTCTGTCTCTCAGTTTAGTTCCTCACTTGTATGTGGAAGTCACCTAAACACACTGTTCTGTGTTTTGTCAGTAATTATATTTATAGTTCTTTAAAAGCTTTTACTTTTTTCTTACTCCATTTTTAAGACATTCCACATTCCTCTATGACGCACAAAAGTAACATATGAATGCTAGTTCTAATTCCACTAAAAAGTAAACTGCTTTCAATATTAATTCATAAGAATACTGAAATATAAGAGACGAGAATTAAGTATAGCCAAGACCAACAGTGTACAGCCAGGGTCAGAACTAAGGGGTCACGCTGGCTTATTGCAGACTTTATTCTAGTCACAAAAGTCACTGAAGAAACCTGTGAAGCTAAGAAATGAATGAAACAGACATCAGTAATTGGAAGAACTGCACTCTTCTTTTTTTCACACCCATACTCCAGTGAAGTGAATTTTGGATTGGTAACAGCCTTGATGAGGAACTTTCTTAGTACCCAAACCACTAGTTGTATTAGGGATTCTGCTTCACATTCAAACAGTTAGCAGCAGTCCATTGACAAAAAGAAACCACTTTTCAAATCCTGGTTCCTACGTCTTTGTTTGTGTAAACAAATAAATAGGTATACACTTAAAATTTAAACTTGGTCATGTAAATGGTACATTATTAGAAACTGTTAGTAAATTCAGTGCATTCAATTTTATGAATTTGAGATCTAGCTCTTTGTTCTCTAAAATACATATTTTCATCCATAAGCATCAAAACAAAAACATTAATTGAATGGCAGTAGGCTAAACAAGCTAGGGTGATCTGAAAATAATGCCTCCTATTTTATGATGTTGGCCCACGATGTCAGAGGTGGATGGATGTTGGTGGTATGGCAGAAGAGGTTGAACTTTCCCACCGATATTCCATCATGCTTTGTTGCCATGTGACAGACGGCAGCAGAGAGGCAGTCTGACACAATGGTATCTGACATGGAACTATGTACATGAAGGAAAGGTAAATCATCAAATTCCTATATGTGGAAAAAAAAAAATAAATTACACCCACTGACATGCATTGACACTTCCTGAATGTTTCTGGAGACCAAACAGTGGATGAGAGGAGCACAGTGGGTGGTGTGCTTCAGCAGTGGTGACAGAGGGTCACCTCTGCTGGTGCAAATTTTGATTACTGTGGCATGCAGGTTCTTGTTCATTGCTGGTGAAAATACATAGCTAATGGTGGTAACTACATTGAAAGATAGCGTTTTGTAACTGAGAATTTGCTCTATCAAACAGTGTTATTTTGCTCTTTCTATATATTTCCATCAAAATAAATGGGAGGTACTACTTTCAGAGAGAACTACGCAAATACCTGCTCTTAAAATTGCTGAGTACAAAGATATCTAAACATGTACTTTAGCCCAGATACATTCATACTGATAAGTGTTAAACACTACAGAATTATGTTCCAGTTACCTCATTTCTTGGAGGAGACTTTGAACAGCCAACAGTATATACAATGAACAAAATATCAACTAAAAAAACCCCAAGCCCAAACAAAAGAAAAATCCAGCAATACGCACAACTGAACAAATGACCTTTAGTGAATTAAATTGGCAAATCCAAAATGCCAAGAGGAGGAAACAATCATTATCTCTTATTCTCTCTCAGGCATGTAAAACTAGAATTCAGTGGTTAAATTAGGACACCAATCTTAGACATCTTTAACTTACTGACAGAAACACGTCCCATTTTAATTAAAAAAAAAAAAAAAACAAAGTCAGAAATTCCACTATGTTTAATAATTATGAAATGCGGGTATTTGATTTTTTTTTTCCAGTGAAATTTAAAAATATCTGTGTAATTTGGTGTTATCTATTTTATGTAAGAGAAAACAAAAGAGAAGTAGAACATCAGTCATCAAGAAAAGAAGGGTGTAAAGGAAAACAACTGAAGTAGCAGGTACAGTAATGTAAAGAAACTTCAGATCTACTTGTTTGTTTATGTTCTGAGATACAGTTTTCCAAAAATTGTTTATCCATTATTTGTGAAATAAATATACCTTTTTCATTATCTGTGATATCCAAATTATATCACTACTACACCTAGAATATTTAGCTGAGATATTGTGATTTAAGAACTGGATTGCCTTTGACATTCTTTCTCCGGAGACATCTGCACCATAAGGATAAAACTCATAACAATGGGTCATTTGGCACCTCTTGAAGCATGTGCTGCTCTTCAATCTAACCTACACTATTTTGAAATTAAAAATAATCACAAGTTTTCTCCTAGGTATGTAGAAACAGACAATTAACATACTGAAAATAATAAATATTAATAACTTCTTAACATCAATATAGGTTTCTGAAAGAAAAGTTTTATTTGTAACTGTTAGTCCCTGTTTTCCTTGCTGCAAGAGCGGGACGTAGCCTGAACAAAGAGGCACTGGAACAATATTTGCTCTAACAGCACTTGCAATACGACCTCCAAAACACATTTTCAATTTCCTTAGTTGTATTTTCAATTCCACTTTCAAATCAATCAGAAACAGCTTTTTCACTTTATTTCTCCTTTTTTTCCTTTATTACCACTACTATTTGCTTTTGCTACAGGACATCTCAATAAGGACAAGTGTGTTTCAGGCTATTAAAGTGATGTGGTACTTGCAGTTCAGTGCTATTACAACATTTATGCCTTGTATACTTATATCTCTCTTCCTCTTTAGTATAAATTAATTAATTCAAGCTTGGAAAGAAAAAAAGGTTTGCTAGGCTAAACCAATAGTAACTCCATCTGTTATTCTTCTAAGCTGAATGATGGGACTTATTACTTACATTTCATGAGTGTAGAGTGTTGAGGGGTAACTATACAGCTGACTACAACAACAACAACAAAGTTCATGTGTTATATTCTAGGAGTACTTCGACACTATCAAAGGAAAAAATAAAAACACAAACTTTCTGATTCGATGACTCTCTCATTTTGTCTAGACAAATTTTTACAGTACCTTGATCGTACCTGAAATATGCCTTTATTCTGCAGTAACTGCTACCATAGTAGCAGTAGCACCTTTCTAATAGATACCATTCAGACACCATTCTGTCAGACTGCCTCTCTTCTGACATCTGTCACACAGCAACAACATGCAATGCAATACTGGTGGGAAGGTTCAACCACTACTGTCATACTACCAACATCTGCCTCTGACACTGCCAACATAAGCATCCCTTGCCATTTGCTGGCAGTAGGTCCCTTTCATTTAAATCTGTCCTCACAAGGGTGATCAACTTACTGTTATGTGGCCCCACTTAGCCCCAGATGGATTTCATCTCTTCTCTGCAGTCCTTAATTATCAGAAAGACCTATGGTCATGAAATCCAGATATCTTTTGCTGAAAAACTGTGAAAGCAATTTCTCCTCAAGCCCTTCTGTCTCAGTGGTAGGATCAAGTTACCAGCTAGTTTCACATGTCCCAAACTCTGTTGCCTATAGCCACATAGACACGCTTGATAGACTTCATGCCTTTCCTTGTCTGTACATTTCTGGTGTTCACATGGAAGAGTATAACTGATGACTGCTAAAGCCTTACTAACCTCCCCATGATGTCCACTTTGAGACCCTGGCAAGCACAAACCCCACTACGGTGCAGATTTGGTTGGTAGACAGAGACCTCCATCCCTCACGGCAAGGAGTGTCCCACTGTAACCCCATGCTTTTTTGCCTAGTACAGCCCATAGGCTCAGGCACAGCTAGCTCAGATGCTGTCTACCATTCAATCATGCATACAGTGGATTTATTTCTTGTGAGCTGACATTCTGGTTGTAAGACAGAAATAAATCTCTGTCAATTGACTAAGGAGGAGGCTTCCAGCTATGTGTCAAACCTGCAGGAAAGAGGATGAAAACTCATGGGAGCAATACATCCTAATGACTGCCAATGTTTATAGGACCCTTGGAAAGATGACAAGAAGAAATTGGTTGCAATTTGGAGAACTGAGCAGTTTACAGCTCCTAGACTTTAGGTTAAACTATACTGCATGAATAAAAAAATCTCTGAATATGAAGTTGAACACAGTGTTTGATAGCTAAGCTTCAATATTTTTACAAGCTGTTTTCTGTATCAATTTAGCAATGATGTATCTATTAGTTCTTATACCTATATTAATATATCAAAATGGATATATCTATATAGATAACTGTTTACTGACTATGAACTCATGAGTTTATCTTCAAGTGTTCTGTTGAAGTTACAAGTCTTTGACCCAGTATTTCATCTTGTTTCTAAACAGTAGCAATTTTTAGTATGATTCCAGTGTCACAGAGCCCATAACAGTAATACGGAAAGTTGATTCCAGGTCTTACATCAATGCTTTCGCTTGAAGAACTTTACAGAATAAGATAAAAGCATAATCCTTTAAACACCACCATTTCCACAATGGAAATTACATCTGTATTTAGAACAATCACTTTCTAAAGTGAAAGAAAATACACAACATATAAATAGAAACAAAAGATCTTTCACTGAAGGTATTATTTTTAAGTAGTCAATAGAGTGACATAGATCCAAGACATCCAGGAGCCTTCACAAGTTGAATGATGTGGATATTGCTAAATGTGTTCCAAAAACTCCTGCTGGATAAGACTCCTAGGGAGGAAACACAGAACTAAACAGTTTTAATACTTTCTGGAGAATGGACAAGTAGTGAATTGTCTGGACTTAAGAACATTGTCAAGTTTTGCACATGTACATGTAAATGAAGTCATCAACAGGGCAGAAGATGAAAGCAGAAACAGTAGAATAGAGTAAGGAAAACAAAATACAAATAGTACAAGTTGGTCATGTGCAGTTGCAGTACCATACCGTGGATCATTTGAATGAATAATCTTTTTAGGAGATTGGAAACAATTGCTGAAGAATAATGACAAAGAAAAATAAATGAAGATATGAATAGAAAAAGAGTCTGTGCTTTTAAATATTCAGAGATGCTTTCAGAGTTGAATATTAACATTAATAAAAAAATACATGTTCTATTCTATATTTAATTTATCAATATTTCCTTACAAAGTCAAGGCAAGGTTTGGGAGGTTACAAGTGTTTAAGGTCTTATCAAGACAGATTTAATTTTACATCAACCCAATTTTTTTTCCCCCTTCAAATTACAATTCCCTGTGCTCACATACCACAATCCCTACTGTGAGCTATCTGTCCAGTTGGTGCAAATTCTCAAATGGGCTTTTAAAGTGAATTAAGTTCTTTCTGTTAGTTCAGTATTAGCAAGGCTCATGCATAACTTTTGTATTATGTTGGCAATCTTCCAGATAGTTTCCTGAATTGACTATATTACTCCTTTGTTTTGCATTTTAACTCTTCTGCTCCAGAGTTGATAGGAAAAGATGATCGTGGCTCATTTGCCTTCACAACTTCCTAGACAAATACACCTTCCTGTACATCTGTACAGGAGAGAAAAAGTACATACTTACATGAACAACAATCGGTAGAGTAGAAAAGTTCAAAACAGCAAATCTGGTTAAAAAGTACATTCTCTAGTCTGTACTCAATAATGTAGCAAGGGCAGAACTCTCAGGTAGACTTAGTTAAATAAGCACTTCTGACAGCAATCCCAGTCAATAGCTGCCCTAACAGGGAGAAGCTGGATATAGCATCCTTCTTTTTTCTCCAAAGGGCATCAGTAAATGTTAATTTCTGCAAGGTAACACTTCAAGAGTGGATGTTGGCATGGCCTAGCTTCTTAGGCAGACCTTTCATTCACTTGGCTTGGGATGAAACTTGGGAGACTGCTAGCCATTAGCCAAGATGACCATAGCTTCGTGTTACAGAAAATAAGCTGGAAATGAGTTTACTTCAGACACAGAAGTGACTCATCTTTGTCCAAATGCAGTGAAACAGTGAGATCTCATAGTTCATTATCAACTTCAGGATCTTGAAAATTCCATAGCATTCAGGGACAGAACAGAAATACGAGATGTATTTCTTTCTCTGCCCTTTAAATGCATGAATAACTCCATCCCTTCAGTTTCTTATAATGCATGTCTGATGGAAGGGCCTCTCACTCCAATCCAGAAGGAATACCAACTCATTTCCTAATTCTGTTCTACTTTTATGTCAACTTCTACCCGCAAGCTATGATTTCTGTCCATCCTTTGTTCTAACAAAATACATACAAAGTCAGTTGTGGTGAGAACATATGAGCAGCATACTGGCAGTTCCCAAATTTTATCTATAAAAAAAAAAAAACAAACAAGTTTGTTTTTGTATTACTTGAAATAAGTGTTTAGATGACCAGAAAATTAGGTAGCTGATGACTTATCCTCTGGAAGATAACAAGAAGTTATTATGGAAGAAGTGAAATGCTTTACCAGTGCTCCCATAGAAACAGAAAGAGGTGAAATAACTCGTCATTAAATTTCACCAACTTTTCAAAAAACATAAAAGCTCAGTCTCACTAATAGCCAAAGCCAGAAACCTCCAGGTCTGGCTGGAAAAACATTCAGTTAATCTCATGGGCCACATTCCCAGTCTGTGCCTAGGAAGATTAAAAAACAAGCCTTGCTGTGAGGAGTGACAGACAGGTGACAAAGCAAAGGCAGGTCCAAGACAATGATTTAGCTGGAAATTGTTCTAAAAATGTATTTTCCACAAGCATCACAAGTATTGTCACAGTCCAGCTATGTCCTCAACACAGCTGTGAACTCGGCTTTCTGAAAGCAGCTGCTCCCTCCATAGGCCTTTGCCCAGAAGCCTGGTTCATGATCCAGGATGACAAAAACAGTTCTGGAACTTCCATCTTGTTCCTCAGAGATGACACTGCCACAGGGAAGGGCTAATTGTAGTTTTAAGTCTTCAGTCTTCTGTTGATGTAACCATGTATGTTTGCTTCTCACTACTGTAAAATCTAAACCATTCTGTTTATTATGCATCTATTCAAGATTTGGCTTGCTTTGTTTTTTCATGTTCTGACTGATAGTTTGTCCATCTAATATCATTAGCATGTGCAATGTTTTTTAAAACAGTAATTTTCCTAAGAAGCAAATGAAGTTTCATTAATTTTTTTTTCACACGTTGTCATAGAGAATTGCAGAAAACTTATTTGAAATTGTGCAGTGTTTTATGGGGAAAGGTTTAATACAATGGGGTCTCTGCAACCAATGTACAAAATGATATGCCATATCATACAAAATACAATATGCTCTTACATTTGGTGTTTTTATGACAACTAAATATTTCTATTCTCTTTCTGTTTTCCAGATGTATAGTCTACTGTGATTTTAAAGCTGAAAGACCATAGAAAAACAAACTTTTCATCTACTCAAATGTGCATTAAAAGATTTCATTAGCCAAGGAAGCCAAGAAAAGCCTCAATTACAAAGAACAAGAGCAATATCAGTATCACTAGAATTCAAAAACTACTACATAAGAATTTCTGATTTTTAGATAAGAATTTCTGATTTTTCATTTGCTGTTAGTTTATGAAAATCCTCCATTTGTTATTCTTCTCTAGCCCGTATAATATTATTACTGAATTTGTAACAGTACTGAGTCCACAGGAAGCAGCATAGCCTTGATTCATTCTGAGCAAACAGATCTCACTGAGCAACAAAGTCAGAAAATTGTCACAAAAGTTCCAAATATGTCCTCAGTATAAGCCAAGAACTATGAACTCGTAAAACTATCCATAAACACCCGAAGACTCTCTTAATGCTATTGATTTGGAGACTCTTGTTTTATCCCCAAATTTGCTCAAATGCAGTAATAAAAACAAGCACATCTTCCCTCTCTCTCCCTCTCTCTCTTCCCCCCTCCTCTCCCTTCCTCCACCCGTACACCACAAGCAAAGCACTTACCTAGGCATTTCTGCCAACACAGTTATATGCAGTACAGAGTTTGTGATAGGACCAAGATCCTTATGTGGACCACTGCTGTCTACCCAGCTACTCCCATCTTCTCTACTCCCACTTGACTCATGTAATTATCATGTAATTTTCTGTACATACCATATCATTTTTTGCATATCTCAAAGGACACAGAGATGAACATCTCATCTACCTTGAGTTCTCCTACTGGAGCAGCCAAGAAGCACTAACCATATACATACTCTCTAAATGTAGCCTAAATAACTGTTTTGTTCAGAGCTAGAAGACACTGCACAAGCATGGTTGCTATAAAGTCTTTTACAAGGGAAAACCAGCTTTGATGCCACTGATAAGTTTTGATTAACAAAGCATGGAGAGGGAGGAGGATACTGAAAAACTAGTGCAGATAAACTACTAGAATGCAGTTTTATTGCTCTGTTGCTTCCCCCTCTCACACACACACACTTTTTGGCTCAAAGTACATGGTTGTTAAGATGAAATTTATATTCAACGGATGCACAAATGCTTGTATACGCTTACTTTTAGTTATCTGCATCCATTTTTGTAGTCAGTCCAGTCTGATAGAATTGGAGATCTTGAAACTACCAAGTGTTCCTCATTGATAACTTGGATGATGGAGTATTCTAGATGGCATCAGTACGAGAGGAATGCCTTCTGCAAGAATGTAGTAGGATTTTTATAAAAGGAAAATCTGTTACAAGAGTGTGATAAAGTGGCAACATTCCTCATAAGGAGTGGAAGACTCTCCACAGAACAAATGCCTCAGATTTCAGCTGAAGACAAGTTTAGATATGCCTGTGCTGATGGAGCAAGGGAACTATTCTGCACATCTGGAAAACTGAACAACCAGCACAGTAACGAATGTCTTAAGAAAAAGGCCGCTGAAGTCATCAAGTAATGAGATCTCAAATCACAACAAGTCCTCTAAGCATGTCAGTAGCATAAAAAAGCTGACGATTGTACAGGCACACATCACCAGCACCACAGCAGACTGAAAACAAGAACAAGCACTTGTACTTTCTATTCTATTATGAAGTTCTACACTGAATGGTGACTGGCCAAGATGTCCACTGCCTTCCAAGTAGACATGATCAGGAATATTGTAATAAAATAATTGAATTTATCTATGCCAAGTTGCAAGAATGTTTTGGGCTGATTCCAGTTACAAAGTGACTGCCATTACTGCAATTCTAGCCCTATTCCATCATCAATACTTGTTGGAACAGCTCAATGGCAGTATAAAAAGTGTTCACACAAAAGAAAGTGAATTAGATGATCTAGGAAAAAGTCTTCTTAGGCTAGATACCAGCATGAGACATCCCCGCTTAAACAACTACAAAGCTTTGGAATGCAAATAATCCACCAGAAATACAGTATAGCGAGATGGTGCATTTCTTAGGAAAAAAAGATAAAGACTAGTAATCAATAATTACCTATAAAAATGAGGTTAGGATGTGAAAACAATGCCAAAAAAAAAATCTACATAAGGTAAACGCTTCTGCATCTTTACGCAAAGATGCGTATTTATATCATAAAAATGCCATGATCTTACAGTTTCTGGCCCTGAAAAAAATAAACTCCTGTAAACCTAGAAAAAAAAAGTTTTTCATTGACTCTGAACAATACACTAAGGCAGTAACAACAATTCTGTTTTGTGATGGCTGTGGACTTTGCAGTCTCCTTTGATGTATTAGATTTCTTTAAAAAGAATCACAGAATCATTTGAGCTGAAAGGGATCTTCATAGGTCATCTAGCCAAACTCCCCTGCAATAAACAGGGACAGCTACAGCTCAGTCAGGTTGTTCAGAACCCTCTCCAGCCTGATCTTGAATGTCTCCAAGGATGAGGCTTCCACCACCTCTCTGGGCAGCCTGTTCCAGTGATTCTCCAGACTGAACTGCTCCACCTCTCAGCCTGTCCTTGTAGGGTAATTTTTATGGCCCTACTCTGGATGCACTCCAATAGATTCATGTCTCCCCTGTTTTGAGGACTCCACATCTGGATGCAGTAATTCAGGTGAAGTCTCACCAGTGCGACGAAGAGGGACAGGGTCACCTCCCTTGATCTGCTGGCTGTGCATCTTTTGATGAAGCCCAGGACATTGTTGGTTTTCTGGGTTGTGAAGGCACATTTTTGACTTATGTTCAGTTTCCCATACACCTGTACCCCTAAGTCCTTTTTAGAAGGCTGTGCTCTATTCTTTGCTGGGAGTAGATGCCTTGCTGAGAGTCTAATGAGGTCAGACACTGACTTGACTTTTTGATCCTGTCCTTAAAAATCTTCTCATTTCATTACAAGGCTGTAGAAAGTTTCATGATGCTTGCTTGAACCCGTATGCATCCAGTGCTGCCGATAAATATGCTACTATTGGAATAGCTTTTACAGTAAACTGTTCACTTAAAAAATACAACATTTTGAAACTTTTGATATTTTGTTGGGGCTTCTGAGTAACATTTTACACTTCTGCAGTTTGAAGACATTCTCTCCAAAGTGAAATATACTAAAAGTTCTGAAAGATTTTACTTTCACAGTCATAACTGATCGCTCTTACCTGGAAAACATTCTCAGAATATAATTTTACCTCATTATTTCAGAGTAATGGAAGCTCACATTTGTTTCAATTATTAATAATTTTAGGTGAAAATCCAGAGAACTTGAAATACATTTCATACAGATTTAAAGATGTCCAAGGTTTTTGCAAGATATCTGACTCAAGCTATATGCTCAAAGAAGTATATCTCTGCAACAGATAAACTTCTAGTTATCCTCAACTCCTATTCTGCTGAAATCTATATCCTAGCTTGACAAAGAAATCCTATCTTTGTTCCGTTTCTCCTTCTTAGTATTCTAGGGAATGTTTCATATCTATTCTCTAAGAATAAACCTTAGATTTCAATTCTGTGCTAAAGAAGATCTGATCTGAAAAACATTCAGACAACACTCTCATAAGCACACGTGCAATAGAAATAGATCTCATAGTGTAAAGCATGCATGTCTAACCTTTTGGCTTACCTGGCCTACATAGAGTGAACAAAAATTGTCTAGATTGCTCCAAAAGTAATGCCTACTAGTTATTTCCATGGAAACAACAAATACAAAGAACACAGCAACACTAGTTAGTAGAGCAAATTCTCAGGTACAAAACAAGTTAGACACCATTTTGTCAGACTGCCCCTCTGCTGCCATCTCTTTGCACACAACAAAATGTAACAGAGTATTAGTGGGAAGATTCAATCTTTACTGCCATACCACCAACACCTGCCTCTAATGTCACAGGCTAACATAATGAAACAGGAGGCATTTATAAAACATATAATATAGATGGTGTGTATAAGTAACAAAACTTACTTTAATTTTTAATGGGTTTTTATTTAAAACATTTAAAAAGCAATAAAAACATAAAATTAGTGGGACATATGACATTGCTTTTGTGAAACTATTGCATCAGTGTGGTTTGATGGCAGTGTTTGCAATTCTTAGTGAGTTCTCGAGGTTCTTATCAGAGATTTTTGATGAAATTTTTGTCTCCCTGTGTTTCATCCTTGAAAACAGTTGTTCACAAATGTACATACTGCCAGAAGCAGTGACATGAGTAAGGCATGACTGTGAGGTGAGGGATATTTCTCTCTGGTAAACAAAGGCTTATGAAAGTCTGGTAAAGAGTCAAATTTTAGATTGCAACTCCATACATTCTATTTGAAAATTCACAAGTAATGTGTTTATGTTGATTGAAAATGGAGTTGCAAATAAACAAAAAAAAAAGATTTTTTTTTTTTTTTTGGAGGGGGGGAACCTTGTATTTTTTTTTCAAATTCCTTTACCAAAACAGAAAGCACAGCTGCATATTCTTTGCTGTTCACAGGACTGAGTTTAGCCACTGTACCAAAATCCATAAATTGATTTGCTTACTTGAGTTAGCACTGCACTCCATGCCCTGATTTAAAGACTGGATGTTAGGAAATACTTCTCTGAAAGAGTGGTCAGGTGCTGGAATGGGCTGTCGAGGGAGGTGGTGGAATCACCGACCCTGGAGGTGTTCAAGGAAGGTTTAAACATTGTGTTAAGGGCCATGGTTTTGTGAGAACGATTCGTGACAGGTGGACAGTTGGACTGGATGATCTTGTAGGTCTTTTCCAACCTTGGCTGGAACCAATGAATCTATGATTCAGACCAGACAGAGTTAAGAGCAGTTGGTGCTGAGTGATGGCAGTGCACCTGTGCCCAGGCTGGGCTGCTCTGCAGGGATCTGTGCTATTGCCATCATGTAGCAGCCACACTGTGAGCTGTGCTGGGCCTCATACAGCCCATAGGCTGCTGGTTGGACATGCATGTAAAGGACCTCAGACATGTATGCCTTTTAAATAGTCTGCAGTTAGTAGCTGTTATTGCCTCTTGAAAGGCATCAGAACAGCCCCACAAAACAGTACCTTGCATTTCCATCCTAACCTGACCAAACTGCTCAATTGCTCTCTGCTGTATCAAACAAAAAGAACATCTGAATGTAGAACTGCATTTGTTTGCACAATTTTTGTACAAAAAAGTCAGTTACATGTTAATAAATCCTAGTAAAGAATATAAAAGCATGTCTATAAATAATTGCTTAATTATTACATCTGAAAGCTACATATGGGTTAGATAATTCCTAGAGTAGTAGAAAATAATGCTAGAATTATTTATTTTAATTTCAAAATATCTAAGCAACATTTCCTAATTTCCTCCAACTCAGACTATGTGTTACATTATTAATGCTCAAGAATTTATGAATAAGAAGATTTACGATCAGGTGTATTCAAGTTCATTGCTTTAGGCTTAGTTATGAGCTCAAATACTGGACAAAGAGGTTGCAGAGAAAGATAGAATTCAAAATATCAGATTGCTGCAAGTTACTGTACACACTTTACGTAGCTGTTAATGCACACTTCTTATTACAATTGTAGGTTACCTGACTACATGACAAATGCAGTAGGCTTACTTGAAAAATAACTGGAGATTATAGATACTTCAGTTTCTATTAAAAAAACTCACATTTTAAACCAAACAATTTTTCAAGACTTGGTGAGCAAGCGTTAATTTGCATGACCTATTATCTCCAGCATCTATTTGTTTGTGGTCTTTCCTCTTAGAAGAATTGACATTAATTATAAGTATGAAAATAATCTGAAATGTCAGTTCAGAATTTTACAGCTTGGAACAGCTCAACCTTCAATAATTAAGTCAATAAAATTAACTTAATTTAATTTAAACACTGATGCTTCTTTTTAGACCTTATGGAGTGATTACAATTAGTATTTCATAATTAGTATTTTATTGATGTCCATGCACCGGATTGCCAGGCGTCATCAAGATACACTGATGACTGGAAGTAATTTGATAAACATTCAGAACTGTTGCATTAATGGCATGCCTCCCAATTATGTATTGAGATAATGAATGCATTTAAATGTTATGGAGATGAATTTAAAGGACAGCTCAACCTTAATTACTATACCATTTCCCCCCTCTTTCCAAACATTCTGATTATAACTTCAGTAGTTATCACCTTTCGGTATACAAATATCAGGTTTCTATGTAAATGCAGGACTAGAATATTTATAATCAAATCAATTTTTAATTTATTTTTTTTTTGTTGTGAAGTGTGCTGTTGGCACTACAATAACAAGAGGTTGTTTTCCCTTAAAGTAAATTCTTGTAGACATTGAGCAAGGATCCTTTCCACTGCCCTCTCTCACTCACATTTTTTTTTCTCAAAGACTAACAGGCAGGACAGGGCAGAGGATGCTACTTAAGTCACTACTACCCTTTTTTGGCTTCCTGTCAAATATTTAAACAGGATTGAGGAAGAGTGGAAGAATTTACAACACTGTCAGCATGCAGGATGTTTGTAGGCGCATACAGATTGGTAGGGGAACTTCTGGTCCACACCTCTAACAGCAAGGGGATCAAGACAGAGTGCTTCGAAATCCATGGCTGCCTAAAACCACAGTGTCTCAGCAATCACACACAGAAGTAATTTTGCTCCAGAAACACCTGTCTTCTGTCAGTACTCTTTCAAAAAGAGAGGGTGTCAAAGAAGATTGTGGTCCTGAACTTGATGAAACCCTGAATATTTATTCTCTTGTGATTACATGCAAACTCAGGTTTTAAGGAAAAGAAAAACAAATAACTATCTGACTGACAGAGATGAATCATCAGCTACCAGATGGCTAATTAATGGCTGCAAGTTCTTAACTTTGCAATATTTAAAGGGACAGCTGATGGAAATGCATGCAAGGAAACATTCCCACACTATTCTGTTAGCACATCCTTCCCCAACCACAAAGACAGCTCTATCACAGATTTGGAAGGAAATGTGTATCTTTACTATCAGGTATGCTGTAGCTTTACAAAAATCCCCTAATGTGTTACAGACTTGGAAGGAACAGAAATGTGCAATGTCCAAGGATGTTATGATGTTATAACCTGACAAAAATATCTCATGTGCTTCATATTGTCTTTCAACATTTGTTATCACTTTAAAGAAGGTCCTGATTGTATACAGTGAGCATTACATTCATGGAAAATAAATTAAGGAATATCAAAGAACATGCTTGTATGGAGCTCAGAATTTATGAACTGCAAGTCAAATTCTCTAATTTCTCTTTTTTATGTGTGTGTGCTATCTAACGCTTCTCACAAAGCTCTCATGCATTTTCAGAAAATACTTTTGTTTTTTATTTCATATCTCTTTTGTTTTGTTATATCGATGGTGGAAGGCAGTTTTGAGAAGAGTAAGCAGTCCTACTGCAGGCAGGGAAGGTTGTATGCCTTATGCCTAAGGGTAGCCAAGAGAAAAAGAATTTGCTCCTCAATAGAGATTTAAAATCTTTCTATTCTCATACTTGAACAACCAAAGCAATGCTGATTGTGATGAGAGCCTTCCTTTCTTCTGCTGAAAAAGCAGCATCTGGAAGATGGACAGTTGCAGTTGCACAAGGAGCATTAAGAACACGATGAAGAAGAGACGCAGCATCCAACTTGCATGCATAATTTAGGACTAAACATATCAGCTTCAGTGGAGTAATAGCATGTGTGTAAAGAGAAGACTCTGTTGGTTAGACTATATATATTTCTCAGTACACTTATATAAATATTTAAGAATACCTGTCATTGCATGTGTGACTTGAGTACAGTGAAAAAATGGCACATGAAGGTAGCTTTTATGATTGACTACAATGAACATGATGGGCACTTCTTGTTAGACATGCCCACATGAGAGGATTGTGTGATTCAGATCCCTTCCTATCAGTCAGCTCAAGTCTTGGATATGCACCACTCAACAGAACTGCAGGAGCACAGTAGGAAACAACAGATGAACTACTGTAACTTCAGGGAAGTTATGACAAAATATATGTTGGGAAGCAAAACTTAAATGTAGATCTTTAAATAGCAAGTGATGGTTGTGTTCAGCTTCAGCTTATGCACTAAGTCACAAGTCCCAGTAAAGCAAGAAGAAACCCACAGAGACTCTCCTGTAGCACACAGAAGCTTTTATGCTTTACATTCTTACCTGAAAGCTCAATTTATCTTTCAGAATTTGGTATTTCCATTAAAGGCTTGCAATTCAGATTAAAGAGGAACACTGCACTCCACTAATGAGGCGTCTCATAGGTATAGCAAAAATCATGATCCAAGTATATCCTAAAGACTCTGAAACCAGACAATTAACAAGCTAACAAAGTGCACACTGTTTTTAGAGGCCAGCCTAATGTTGTTGGTTTTGTTTTTTTTTTTTTATCATTTAAGGCAGGAAACAAAATAAATTTTGGTTTTTCCAGCACTGCATAGTCCAGTGTTCCAAATATTGGGTATAAACCAAATTGCCCAGACTCAAATGAAGTAGAATGAATGCAGGGTACTGATACCATTTCTTACCTCAGAGTTAATTTTAGAAGGCATTCCTTCCATGATTCATGAAATGCACATTCACAACTCTACACCGGTAAATCATAGCATAACCCTAAAGTCCTACAGGCTAAAAATATAGGCACGTTGCTGTGATCTAACAAGAGCCAGGCCAGAAAATTTCAAGCAGGTAAAAAGTAAAGTGTGTTTTGTCTTAGAATTTTTGAAATCTTGAAATTAAATTAAAGTCAGTCAGTAAATCTGTCTTTATGGAGAATCAAGTATTTTAAAGTTTTGGGTTGTTTTATATATAAGAAGAATAAATAAATAATTCAAAATATTTTAAGTCTTTTAGTTGAGATGCTTCTGAGCAGAAAAAAAAAAACCACCAGGAAAAGAATCTGTATGTCTGGCCAGTTTCACATGCCCATGGCAAAGAAGACGTCAGCTGCCAGGTCCCCCTTTTGTGAAATTAACAGTTGTTACAGACTGTTTTTTGCTTCAGACTCTTGCCTACTAAGTCTCTTTAAACTTGAGGCAATGTGCTGTTTGCAGTCTTATCACTTGCTTGACTGGAGCAGTCAACAAAAAAAGGAATAGTTTCCGTAACAGGCTGGAATTTTCTGGCAGTCACGTCGGTGCTGGGATGCAAGATCCTTTGCTGCTTCATATCCTGTAGGGAAAGCCCATGCTTAGGTAGCACCACATATCTCAATACAGGCAACACTCCTACCTTTTATCACTAGAAATAGTAGCAGTGTAGTGGAAATTGTGTTCTTCATTATCAACTCAAACCATTCTTAACCTCTCTTAATCACATCCCTATTCATACTGCATTCATACCAATCTTCAAATCTGTGACCAACTGCTGCAGAATTACCTTCTCAGTTCAGAGTGAACTCCTAATCCAAGGCCTTCAAATGATCCAATTTGAAGCTAATACTACCATTACCAACAACAGATGCAAGCCTCTTTAAAAAAAAGAAAACTGCATACTGAATCCACTTTATGTAGCTCCCCAGATTGTTACAGGCTGAGGTCTGTCTCTGTATTCTGTGTTGTGCAAACAGTTAACCATTGCCATCTTCTATACCACTCTCCTCCATGAACCAGCCTGTGTTTTGGCTTCCATCCAGCATATAAAATCAGAAAGTAATAACAAGCTCCATGAGCAAAACGTCATTCTGTCTAGCAACTGAAGCTATAGTACCTAACTGTGCTAACTAGATCACTGACAGTTCAACACTGTCAATAAATGACAGTACAGGTATGAGTAATGTGTATACTTAAGGCTACATGTAATGGGAATAAAGTGTTCTTCTACCGTCAGAAGTGTATAATTTCAGCATCTTCAAGTAGAAATTTGCTCGATAGCTCAGCAGGCAAGCAGACAGGGAAGCCAGCAGACCAGAGCAACAACAGGTATAGGTACTACACAATTCTGGAACATCATGATATAAAATGCAACCTTATTAAAAAAGAAAAATGAAACAATAAAAGAGAGAAAGGACTTTAAAAGGAATTGCCTCGAGCTCAAGCATGGCTGGATAGATATTGAAGGCATTATAATGGTTAACCCAAATAAACAGGAATAACAAAGAAGACCTGCAGATGCCATAGAGATGATGAATTATCCTGACTTAGAAAGTCTGGCTTTCATATTAACTCCTCAGCTTCAAATAGGTAATAGCCTAAGCCTTCTCTTGAGCTTCCTTGGATCATCTGTCCATAACTCTCATACCTTAGAATAATTGTTTAATGAACCTTACTGAACAGTATGTAAATGCAAACCTTTGCAGGGTTCGACTTCTTCAGGCAGAAGAATCAAAATACTCCCACTTTGCAGAAGCCTGTGTTGAAGGAATGGTTCCTTTGCATCACAAGATTTTAGTTAAATGAGGACACAGCTTGATTTTGCCTTTTATCACAAAACACAAAATAATCTGTTGATTTAGACGTGACATGGAAAGTACTTTTCACTGCTGCTGAATAGTCCATAACAATATTTGAAAACAAACTAAGTCTCCATCTCTAAAATATCCCTTTTTACTACCTCAGTGTGTGAAGAAATCAGAGCAAGTTAAAAAAAAAAAGCAACAACAAAAAAAGAACAACTCCAGGGAGAATTGCTCATTTGGTTTACCTTTGATGAGTTTAATCTGGCAGTCAGTAATACAGGACTAACATCAGAGACAGAGTGAGAATCAAGACAGAATAAATGAGACAGACAGCAGATATAGAGCACTAGGTTACTGACAAAGACTTAGTAAGTAATGCCACTCGTGGATGAGAGGTTTCCCACAAAGATTAAGGGAGAATTTTGAACCAAAGACCTTACAAAGTAAGAACAAGAAAAGGAACATATATAAAAATAATAATAATAAAAAACAAACAAACAAACAGAGAAAGAGAAGTTAAAGGTGGTGGAGGGAACTTTGCTCAGTCTTTTGTTAACCATATAATTTTAAGGAAAATGATTAAGAACTGTTTAAGCAGAGAAGTTAGAGATACAATAGAGCATGTTATTTGGAAAAGGCTGTTAGAAAGTGTTCCACATTGGCTGTAAAAATAGCTAAGCTGAACAAAGACAAAAAAACTTCAAGCAAATGCTTTAAACACTGATTTCAAAGAACATAAAAGCAAGGAGACAAGAAAAATTTTGCAGAGGCTGCCAGAAATAGCTGAAGAGTTAAACATACCATGCATGTGTGGCAGCTTTAGTTAGTGACTCAAGGAAGCAGCTGAACTCAGAGATGAGATTTCCATTTACATTTCACTATTTCTAATCATTCAGCATCAAGGTGTTTAATAAGAAGATATACAAGCACACCTGCTGGATAAACCTCAATTGATGTGGTGAGAATTGACCTTTCTACAATGACCTTTCCAAGGAAAATTTATATACTTACATAATAGCATACAATATAATTTATATAATGCTATGAATTAGTTCTACTATACTTGCCTGCAATATTCTTTCTAGAAAGAACTTCATATTCTGAAAGTCAAAAACATGCTATTAAGTAGCTCCAAAGAAAGATCGTCACAATGTCACTTTCAAGTGAGAGAATTTGTGTCCTAAGAAATGTAAAAGGAACCACAATCCCCGTGTCTTATGAATCAAACAGAAGGAAAAAAAAAATATATCTTGACACTTGTGTGGGATAGCTTTTTGCTACAAATGCACATGAACAATGAATTCAAATAGCTTTTTATCTTGTTTCAATCAGAAACCTGCTGTAGACAAAAACCTGCATTTAAATCACACTATGGCTCAGATATGTGCTGACAAAACTCAGCAAATTCTAAAGCAAGAGCATCTTTTCACTTAACATATTTAAATTTGAATGCTCTGGCTTTTGTGTTTTGTCTTGTTTGTATGCTCCAAGTGTGACTTTTCTCTTGTCCAATGTCAATATATAAAACGTACTTTATAAAATCTCAAAAGGTTGTGAAAAAGCATTGGTGGGAGCCATTCTAGCTTCACTGGATGATAGACAGGCAAATAATAGTAGAATTCATACTGAGGATTTTGATATATATTGAAATGGTTAGCATGAATTAAGCTACGTATGATTTAACCAATCTGCAGAGCTATTGAGTAAGTGGATTTTTATTAAAAAAAAAAAACAAAAAACCTATTACATAAAAACATTGGCAACTGCAGACTATGGGAGCTCCTAGCCATTGCCTAAATTCTCTCATTTTGTGGATTATAAATCCAGAGACCAACATTTCCAAAGACAGTATTAAAGTCTTTAATTCTGATTTGGTTACCAGGCGCATGTCCTAAACGGAAGTACCTGAATATCATTATGAATTTTAATTCATAGAAAATAGCATTTCTAAAATGAAATTGATATAGGCTAGTTTGTTTAGCAATAGGTATCAGGATATTAGTTTAAGGTCGAGTATATTCGTTTACCAAAAGTAATTCATGAATACTAGTTCTAAACCTCCATTTCAACTTTGCTTGATGCGTGAATGGTCTTGTTTTCCTCAATGATCTTGCTTCACAAGAAGCACAGGAGTCATAATAGACCACTTTTATCTTTTGTACCCAAGAGGTGCAAGGACATCTTCCTCAGATTTCATATATACTATTTTGGAAGTTGCTCATTATGGCCTAAGAAGCAATAGAAATGTGCCAAATTGGACAAAAGCAGCTTATGGTCAGTCAAAAGTCTCAGTGATGAAGTTGATAGTGGAAAAATGGTGACAAACTCAGTGGGTGTATGACCACCCTAGATGCTACCGTGCATGCCCAGAGGGATATTACTAACCCCTGCAACTCTGTGCTTCCAGAATATAACTGACTAAGTCATTTGCTTTAGTTCTTCACCTTTAATAGATCAATTTCATATTCAGTTCTCAGACCTGCACTGACATTAAAAATAGTTACAGATACTGCCAGTTGCCTACAGATATCCTGGAGGCAAATTTTGCATCTCCACATAGTTAGGTTTAGTATCTGCACACATACATACTGCTGAACTTGTGAAGAACAAAATAAAAAAATGTTTTTCTGTATGTGGAAAATTCATGTTCTTGCTTGCAAATATATATGAATGAGTGAATGTGAACAAAATCTATAGTAGATTGTGGTTCCTTCCCAGAAAACAAGTTGCTGTAGGAAAAGTCTAACTATCCCATCACACTACACTGTATATAGTCTAGTATGGTATAGGATATGTTATACCAGAAATTTTCTTTTGTTATCCTCATCAGTGCATAGAGTATCACTTGTGAATGTGGGAAGTACAGTACTGAGTGAGTACATTTAGAATAAAAGTGCTAGAGAAGTATAGATTTTTCCCCCTCTCCTCACTCTACTGGGAAGTAACACCTCAGGTCCAGGACTGAGGTCAGCCTAGATACTGAACCTACACCTGTGAAAGCTCACAGAATATTCAGACTGGGAAATCAAGACTACTTTGCCTCCTCTGACCAGGGAAACCTGACCCTTACACAAGAAGTAGAGAGTGGATTAGAGCCTGCATACTAATGTTTTACCTTTTATGTGTACTTCGCAGATGCATTTTCTCTACTAAATTCACAATATCCTCAGACAATTTTTTAGTATTTATATAAGCAGATCTCTAAAGACTTAAACTTGCATACACCTTTTCCGATTAGAACTTCCCTGAATATATAGCATAGCAATGCTTCTCATAATTTTTTTAACAACTATTCACACAGATAATTAGAAAACATTTCCCCTCCACCTCATTTAAAATTCCAGAGGCACACCTCTGAACTATGGTCTTCTATTGAGCAATTTGATTCAGTTAATCACTTTCAAATAACATGCACTATACCTACAGAGCTCAACTAAGAAGGGAAAAAAGCAAGAACCCTATTTATTCCTGCAGCACAGAAAGTAAACCAAGTAAGCACTTCCATTTTGGAAGTTCAGGAAATTAAGTTGTATTAATCATGCTGTCTAGATATTGATCAAACCTGAAATCAGGATCTAACATGTTCGAACACATAACAAACAACATGGAACAGTAAATGGATTTGAGCTTTGAGGGCTTTGCTCTTGCTTTGAATTAATTGTTTGCTTTTCTAAATTATGACTAACAAGTAAAATGAGCGTTAAAGACTAACTTCAAGTACTCTGTGATTATCTTTTTTTCCTTCTTCACATATACTAACACACATATATGTATTTTTAAAGAAGAGTACTTAGAAGTTGTCCTTTCTTAAGTTCCTCACTTGTGCTTATACAATCCTTCTGAAACTTGACCTGTCTATGTACCTACCAGATACCCTATGGCTTGTTTAGGTATATGGAAATTGCTACATTTTTTCTCAGTAAGCTTTCTAGGAGCTACTGATCTCAAAGGATTTAAAATTAGGTCTTAACCCTCACTCCTGTTTACAGAGTTCCCATTTTTCATCACTTACCCAAACTTCTTCCAATAATTGATAGTTATTGCACTGCTTACTACTTCAAAACTATAGAATGAATCTGTAATAAATATCTGCAGTGTCCTACTTCAAACTAAGTTAATTTCTTTAGCTACAATTTAAAACAACCACATTTCTAATTATTTAAGAATTAGTATTTTCAGTATTCAGCTGGAAGTACTAATACCAGCTCACATCTCTATTAGGGAACGTCTTTCATCTCCTGCCTTTTTCACAGCATTTTCGTTTAAGTAGCTTGGCTTACATCTGTCAGTTTTTATGTTATCTTCTCAGTCAGCACTACCAACACTTCTCAATTTATGATAAACTGTGAATGTCCTTAACGCTGCATTTCGCCTCCCAGCTAATAATGAAGTCATGCAAATGATTGGTTCTATCCTACGGAAGTAAATCAGAGTCTTAACTCTGAATTATACATCTTTAATCAAAGTCCCTGGAGAACACTTTATATTTGTTTTCCATTTTGGTACATGTAGTTGAACTCACTATTTACATTCTCAAATAGTTCTAATACTGAACACCACTGAGGGGAGCTTATAAATAGGAGGCAGATTGAATTTTTACATGGTCTGCCAGTGCTGGATATCTGTCAAGGTGTTATCTGTGACAAGGACAGAAGGAAAAAGGAGGGACAGAAGGAAGGAAAAAAAAAATACACTGTTGATTGAATGCAGCTGCCCGAGCAGAGCCGTGCGCTCTGAGTGGGGGGG
>VXAB01002552.1:1682-18151 GCA_013399175.1 Odontophorus gujanensis | reverse complement strand
ACTGTGCTTCTGCAGCAGCTGCACTTTACATAATAGCATTGAAATATTATATGCATGCACCTCTATGCAATAATCACTAGATAATCCCTGTTGCCATCCACCAGAGTCATGCTGCTGCTGAGCTGAAATTGCAGTAAAGGGAAGATGAGAACGGTCAGCAAGGGGATAACATATCCAGAATGTTCCATACTGTATTATCAGTAGTAACACTTCATTTTTTTATTTCTTTTCTGTGTAGCATCTACAAGGACAAGCTTACTTCTGCCAGGAGTGGGCGTTCAGCTCCACTGATTCCAGGCAACGTGTACCTGCTGAAGCTAGCAGTGACTATGACCCCAGTCATTCTTGTCTCTCAGAAGAGCAAGGATGTAGAATGCAGCATAAGTTGCCTACTTCTATTTTTGTAAGAGCTTTAGCACAGTCTGCATTCAGTGTATGAAGTACACAGAAAAGCTGTAGCATACTGAAAGGTTGAAAATGTCCTTTTGATAACCTACTTCTTCAGAGCAATATTCCCTCATCAGCTTATCCTTCTTCTAGCCCTCTGCTTGAGGTCTTTGTCCTCTTCCCCTCCTCTCTACTGTGCATTAGAATTGAGCTCTGTAGCTAAGCAGTTTTCTCTAGAAGTCAACCCTACAGGCTAATTTTATATTCTTCTGAAAATCCACACCCCAGCAAAGTCTGCTTTGAGGTAAATTAGAGGTTATTTTAAAGAGCTTTACTCCAAGTCTTTTACCATTTTCACAATTTCCTTCCACAGAAAATAAATTTATTGGGCGACAGGTAAACATGTAGTCTATACCTACTGATTTCTAGAAGAAAGGGTAAAACAAAAAGTTATAATTTGACTGTGACAACATGGAAACAGGCAGTGACATATAGGAGTTGGTGTAAACACCAAGGCAAATTGTTAAACACACAATAATTAAATCAAGAAAGACATGCAAAAATTGCTGCTGCCTCTAGTGTACTATGGCTGCAAATGGCCTTCTCTCAAATTCTAGATGCTTTCGTTCAAGGTTCTATTCCAAACCCTCACTGGATTTCTGCTGATGGCCATGGACAACACAGACTGATGGCTATACTACACCCTTATTACAAATCCTACGACTGTAATTTATTTTTATTCTTTTTAGCAATAATTTTTTGCATCGTCTCAGGCACGGACTCAGATGTGAATGATCCAAATAATTTATAACAGGTTTTAACATCCCTTATATACTTTCACAAGTTTTCTCTTGTAACTTTCCCCCCCGCCTTTACATATCAACAATATGACTTCCCAAAGCAGTCCTTAACCATGTATACAGGTGATTATCCAATCAGGGTCATGAGTCTCTCCAAGCCAAGATCACTCAAATTATGCAGTAACTGATGTTTGGGGGAATGGGTGGAGATCTGTCCGGTATAGCCTGCCATAGCAGTTTGTAAAATGAGTGATCGTGCAAGCAACCAATCTAAATCTTTTTTAGTAGTAGGTATGTAGATGCAATCAGGGTCAAGAGCTGGTAAAATTTGTAGACGATGTCGACCTTGCTGTATTAGCATTGCAAACATCTCCACTCGTGATGTAATGGTTTTTGAAAAGGTATGTGGTAAGAATATCCATTCCAGGATAATGAGAGGATCTTTTCTTGAGGTATCCCATTGACGTAACAAGCTATATGGCTGATAGGAATTTGATATTATTACAAGAGATACTTGTAAATGGTCAAGAAATTCAATGCAGGGCTCGGCAGCCTCCTGCTTAATTGATGTAAATGATGTGTTAGATGAATTAGTATTGGGTATCTGACAGATAGCACGCAACATCAAAGTCTTAGCTTGTTCAAGGCATTGCCTGTCCATCTGTGCCTGGGTCTGAGGTGTTGCCCAGACCCCCTCCTCCATGAGTTCCTCTATGCCAATGTGATTGAGGTTATTCAAATTATTCATAGCCTGCATGATAGTCAGTTCCCGATACTCAGTCATAAACACAGTGTATGGCATGGGAGACAGGACCGTTCGTAACAAAATTTTTCAGTCGTGAGGGGTCATAACATAACTGTCACCAATTGCAACCAAAAGATGATATGTAAAGGAAGACTGAATTCCATAATCTCTCACTGACTTCCTTAGCTCGTTCACTGCCTCATAAGGCAGGGATTCCCACTGAGGGGGCCAATTTGCATGATACAACACGGGAAAGGCTCGCAACGTATCAGCACATCACCCCGTAATATTGCTTCTTTTCTGCACTGCTCTAAAGCACCATAGTACGCTGTAGAAAAAGTTTTCTTTCCTGTTCCCTTCAAGTCATCATCAGGAGGGAAAAAGTTCGATTTGTCTTCTGGATCTACTGAACCAGGATCCGAAAGGTCCTCTGGTTCTGTTGCGTCCTCGTCTTTAACTAAGTTACACGCAGGCCGCAGAGTCGCAGCAGTAGGTGGCGCAGCTGGGGCGGAGGGCGGCAGGGGCGCAGCGATCGTCGGGGGCGGAGTACGGAGACGCATGACGAAATTGGAGCTGAAGACGGGAGCGCGGGGGGGGGCTGCGATTGCTCTTCTCTCCTGTCGGGAGGGAGGGGGTCGGAGCCGCGGATCGGGTCCGGGCAGGGGCTGCTTCCTGCACCGGGAGGCAGCGGCGGGGATGGGCCGGAAGAAATTCTTCCTTGTCGAATTTGTTTAAGCCATTCCATGATTTGGCACCAAACAGGTAGAAGTTTGGCAGCCGTTCTGTCTTTAGTAACAGAAGCCTCCCACAGTTTTGTGCCAATTTTGTCCCAAAGCTCTCCATCAAGAGCCCAGTTTTCGGAAATTCAGGGACGTTTTTGCTTATCCATTGAAGAAAAGTTGCTAATTCTGAAACAGATACAGGCTGATCCTGGAACTTTAACCGTAATACTTCAAGATTTACTTGTTGCTCCTTCGTTAGTGAGCTCCCCCTGCTTCCCAACTGCGCACCATCTGTCCAGCACAATGGTGCGGGCGGGCGCGGAACAATCTCTCCGCAGTTCAGTCAGGCGGCGCTGCCGGACCGGGCTCGCTCAGCTGCGGCTTGATTTGCACCACACAGTGGGAGCCATTTGCAGCATCTCAGGCACGCGCTCATATGTGTTGCTCTAAATATACTTTTTGTATTCCCACAATTTTTCTTCACTTTTATTTTTTCCAATTAATATGTTTTCTCCTTTTCTCCCCTGCTTTAACGAGTTCAGCTTCTCCACAAACTTCTTCACTCCTATCAGCTATCAGTTTCTCTACCCAACAAAAAGGTGCATGATGGTGGAAGGCATCTGCTGCTGATAGATGATCTGAATATTGCCAAGTGCAAAACTTCAGCTGAAGCACTGAATGTTGGTACTTGAGATTACACAGCTATTCTGGTTAACTACAACTTTTCTCTCCACTGCATGTGTGCAAACAAGGATAAATCTGTAAATGTTAAATAGTCAAAAGGTAAACCTGAACTCCCACAAAACCTGTTATTTTAAATTTCCTCTGGATTTTATGTAACACTGTTGAGCTCACAATATAAAAATACTCCGAGTTTATACTCTACTCTTTAATGCTTGCATTTCTGTATGTGGCACTTTAACACTGGGTCTGTAAACAACAATGCCACCAGTGTTTGTCAAGTAGATGACTAATTATTCTAGAAGTTGCATGGATTTCTGAACAGAAATAAACCCAATTCTGAATTGTTTGCATTTATGATTGTGAACACTTGAGTTTTTAATTAAGGCCCACATTCCCAAGGACAAACATTTGTATTTTCCTTTAAAAGAAAAATCTAGTTTATCTTGTTTAAGACAGCAGCAATGTCCACATCCACTACACACATACATTAACATTACAATAGTTACAGGTTTTGTTCATCAGAAAATATGGAAAAAGTTTGCTAACGTTTAGCCTCATACACTAGTGTTAACAGTTTACAGGCTGGTTAGGCCTGGTTCCGTGACGATTGGTGCAGGGGACCCACGGACCCACTCCCCAGGGAAGGGGAAGGAAGGGGGAAAGGGAAGAGGGAAATGGGCCGAGAAACAAAACAGCAGCGGTGATCTGAGGAGGAAAGCTAATTTACTAAACAAGATATTCTTCAAGTTTCTTCTCTTCTGAGGCAGGTATACCCATAACTATCGATGATCCATGGAGCTGGAGCATTAACTCTTTAACTCTTAATACACTACGTGATGGTATGATGTGGAATACCAATACCAAAAATTGTAAAACTACGACATTCCACCCCTTATTCCACATCACTACATTATGCTTGATGTATATATATAGAGGAACAATGATTAAAGTGCATTAAATACACAAACACACACACCATATATACATGTATATACATGGAATTACTGGCTGCATCCCCCAACATCAAATTCCCATGTGGTATACACTGAACATCCCCATTCTTCTGCATTACCCACCAAGTGAACCCAGGTCCCTGAGCAAAAACAGTTCCATGGAGAGGTCTGCCCTCTCCAGAAGCTGGAAGGACCCAAACCGCTTTTCCCAACATGTTCTTTACATGCACTACAGGGACCTTATCTCCCCCTACAGTAGGTAGAGAGCTGGACTGAGCAGGACCATTGCGATTGATGGATCCTCAGGTGTTGACCAACCAGGTGGCTTCTGACAAATTCTCCCAATGCTAAAATGTTCTACCACCCATTGCTTTCAACATTGTTTTTAACAGCCCATTGTAACTTTCAGTTTCACCAGAAGCTGGTGCGTGATAGAGGATATGATAAATCCACTCAATGCCATGATCTTTGGCCCAAGTATTTACGAGAGAATTTTTGATATGAGTCCATTATCTGACTCAATTCTTTCTGGAGTGCCATGTTGCCATAGGATTTGTTTCTCAAGCCCTAAGATGGTGTTTCGGGCAGTAGCATGGGGTACTGCATATGTTTCAAGCCACCCAGTGGTTGCTTCCACCATGGTAAGCACGTAACACTTGCCATCGTGAGTTTGTGGCAAGGTGATATAATCAACCTGCCACACCTCCCCATATTTATACTTTTGCCATCGCCCTTCCCCCCAAAGAGGTTTCATCCTCTTGGCTTGTTTAATTGTGGCGCATGTATCCCAGTCATGGATAACCTGTGCAATGGTGTCCATAGTTAAGTCCACCTCTCGGTCTATAGCCCACTTACACATTGCATCTCTTCCTTGATGGCCCGAGGTCTCATGGGCCCATCGAGCTAAAAATAATTCACTCTTGTGTTGCCCACCCAAGTCTGCTTGAGCCACCTTAACTTTGGCAGCTCGATCTACCTGATGGTTATTTTGTTGTTCTTCAGTTTTAAGTTTCAGGCTCTTAGGAACATGAGCATCTACATGGCGCACCTTTACAACCATATTCTTTATTCGGGCAGCAATGTCCCTCCACAGTTCAGCAGCCCAAATAGGCTTACCCCTTCGCTGCCAGCCATTTTGTTCCCACTGCTGTAACCATCCCCATAAAGCATTTGCCACCATCCATGAGTCAGTGTAAAGATAAAGTATTGATTACCTCTTAAGTTCAGTAATATCTAAGGCCAGTTGGACAGCCTTTAGCTCTGCAAATTAACTTGATTCTCCTTCTCCTTCAGTGGCCTCTGCAACTCGTTGTGTGGGGCTCCATACAGCAGATTTCCAAGGAATTTCAAGAGCTGTTGCAGTTAGCAGTGCTGTTCCTTGGTTACAATAGAACAAAGGACTGTTAGCATTTCTTTATGAAAATATTTTTTATATTGTGAGAGACACAGACAGGAAATAATAATTGTGGGATCTTTCCCATTTAAAGTATGTTTTAGCTATATATTACCTGCTATTTTTCTATCATTTTAACCTGCATTTTATGGTCAGAATCACACAATCTTTGCAGGAATTCCTTGTGAGAGTGAAGTTTAATAGGTATGATAAAAGAACTGCAGAAGAGGCATTATGTAGCTGGAGAAAAAACATACAGAAAACAAATGGAGGCAGAATGGAACAGCAGTGACTGCTGCACTGGCAGCTCCACCATTAAAGAGCATTAGTTTTCTTTAAAAAGTGAACTCCTTCCCTACCCTACCCCCAGCACCTTTGGCAGACCTGTTTATAGTGTCCTCTTTTTCAGCATATGAGTTGCTGAAAGCAGACAAGTTATTGCAGCTCGTTGTCAAACTGTCCCGCAAACCGTTGAGTCAGTATCGTGACAGTCGAGGCAGGGGACCCACGGGCCCACACCCCAGGGAAGGGGAAGAGGGAAGGGAAAAAGGAGTGGAGATGGGCCTAGGAACAAAACAGCGGCAACGATCTGAGGAGGAAAGCTGATTTACTAAATAAGATATCGGAAAGCAAAATAACACAATATAATACAATATAATTGGAATTGAGGCTAATGAATCAAATAAAATGAGCAAGAGGAGAGCGTCCGATAAACCGAAGGCCTTATGCTAATGCTGAAGGCGGACGGCTGCAACAAACACCCACTGCCGAGCTCGATCCCGAAGGAAGAGAGACAGTCTCATGACCGTAGACAGTTTTTATCTTTCTCTCTGAGCGTAAATACGTAAAATGCAAAGCATCGCAAAGTCCTCTGGGGAATGTAGTTCTTCTTCTCTTCTGAGGCAGGTATACCCAGAACTATTGATGATCCATGGAGCTGGAGCAATAACTCTTTAACTCCCAGTACACCACATGATGTTATGATGTGGAATATCAATAATACAACAAAAATCATAAAACCATAACACTCATATATAAAAAGGAGGAAAGCAGAATATTTTTGTATTGGTCTGGTTTTCATTGCAGAGATTTTTCCCCTAAAGGAGTTTTCAGAAATCTCCTTAGCGTGCTGAACTTTCACGTGGTATCGTTTACCTTAGGCACACCATTCAATTCTTTAGACTGTTCTGAAGAGTGCTTTTGTTGCATTTTGTTTTTGTTCCTCCTTCCCCCTGTTAATCCAAAATCTACTTTTAGAAACTTTTTCCAAAAGCAGTGTTCTGTGACAAATTCTAGTCAGCACCGAGACAGTTATCAAGGAGCCATAACACCTGTGTTGTCATTCAAGAGGAAAGGCCAAAGAAAAGGAAGAAAAAGAACAAAACCAAGACCACAGCACCTTTAAATTTATGCATGACTGAGAGATATTCAAACAGATCATAAATCCAATTTTGCACTGGACCAGCATGCAGGCATATGATGTTTTAAGCAAAGCCATCTTACACTATGTTTTTTGACACACTATGCTATAAACTTCTTACTTACTAAATGAAGAATTCACTATGGTTCCAGATAGGAGGATGAAGAAGCAAGTGGAAAGGAAATAAAATAAAAAAAAAAGGAAAGTTTGAAAAGAGCATTGTTGAAACACTCTTTTCATCAAAGTACTTGATACCACAACCATAACGCTTACAGCAGAGTAGTAGTTCAGTGGTTAAGCATGCCAGTCAACGAGAAACAAGGTTTTATATTGTTAGTCAACATGGCTTTCCCTGACCCTTACTCACAGATAGGAGCTTGCCTTACAAGTGTGCACCTTCAACTTGTCCAAAAAAGCCTGAGGCTTTTTTTTTTCCCTTGCTACAGTAGGGAAGTATTATACTCATAAAGCATCCACCTAGTTCTCTAGACCACAAGCAATCCCCACCAGTCTACTAACCACACCAATGCTCCAAATTACTAGAGATAAGTTAACTATCACGCATTTAGAAGTCTTAAACTAAAAGGTACAGAGTATTTAAAAAAAACTTCCCTAATGCTTTAAGTCCTTGCCTATTTCATCTGTCACTGATAATCCCAGAGATCACACTGTTTTTATCCTCATTTAAATCCTTCCTTAAATTCTGCCTTCCCTGTGATGCCTACAAATCTCTGCCAGATGGGACTGTTTAGACTAATGGCCATTTGTGACTAGCTTTGGTAAATACATCCATCTAAACACCCTCTCATTGCTTTCTTTTCCCACTCTCACTCTGCTTATCTCTTTTATTTTCATTTATTACCTTAAATTTAAGTACTACTGATTTTTTGTTGTTGTTATTTATTTTTTATGCTTTACTATCCTATGATAGCTAACATCTAAAGGCCCGAAAGAGTGCTTTGGAAAAAGAAAAGAAAAAAAAAAGTAAAAAAAAAAAAAAGTAAGCAGGCAGAATTACTATTTAAAGCATTTCTTAAAGAAAAAGATAGTTCTAATTTCACACTTCTAATAGGATTTACACTCAAATAATCAAGAACTCAAAAATAAATGAACACAGGAAAACTTTATTGTTCTGGTAATTTTGGGTAATACTTTTTCATTTTTATATCCTCTTTCCTTTTCCTAAGGAATAGGCAGATAAAATTAACTCAGAAAGAACAGTAGTTAATGAAAACCTAAAACTGACAAGGACTTCTCTTATAACTATAAATAAGTCACGCTGAGTAGCTTCTACAGTATAAAATATCGACACAATTCTAAAAACAAAGCCTATTGTTAATCCAAAAAAAAAAACCCCACAAACCCACAAGTTTTTCCTACCTAATAGAGAGTTCAACGGTAAGCATAAGAAGTTCTTTATGGTAGTTACTTTACTATTAGCTATATCTTTCTTCAAGAAAGAATTATTTGAGGCTTCAGGCCTAATGAAAAGATTAATATACCTTGATATGCTCATGAAGAAAGCTAGGAGCGCTTGCATATATATATATTAGTCATCACAAAAAACCTTTTCCCTGCTCCAGCCCAGTAAAGATACACTCACCCCTTACCTTTATAAGTATTGCACTCTTTCAGCCATAGAGTAGAAATCTGTGTACTGCTGACCAGTCAAGCATTTCTGGGAAAGCAAAGACACAGAGGCTAAATGCTCAGGTGGATCAATTTGAGCTCATTTAAACAAGCTGCCTTTGATGGGTGCTGTTATCATTGTAGGCTGTAAGTGTTACCTTCAAATAATTATTACAACAGCAAAAATGGCCATTTGTAGAAAATAAAACACATTCAAGAGCTTAATTTTGTGAGACTTCGTTGTACATTTTCCTGTTGTTTCATGCTGTTCCCACACCTCCAAGATGTGGTTCTTTGCACCTCAAATCACGAAACCAGAGTAAGAAAAGAGGAAGTGAAGTCCTAATTGTCCCAGTGCTTCTAATAATCTGAAATTGGCTTAAAAATGCTGAAAAAAAAAGACAAAAAAACCACACTCATTTCTTATGCATTTGTTAGTTTTAAGGTGTGGATGTGTGTGGTGTTTTTTTCTTCTTTTTATCATTTTTTTCTTTTTTTTGGAAATGTAGTGATTATTAAGTCAATCTTTTCCTTCAGAGAATGAGACTAGGGAAAAGGGATTTTATGCTTTATAATAACTTCACATTATCAATACAGTGAGACCTGTATGAAGATTTAAAATTCCACCGAGACAAAGAACGGGAGGAAGGGAAGTAATATGAAAGAAAGAATAAAGATTAGAGCAAATATTGTAAGGAATTGGCTGGGTCCTTTCTGTGTACTCTGTTAACATCCAGCTGGCAAAAAGCCTCCTAGCATTTGAATGGAAACTGCTGGAGGAAGGACTTCAGAACCTGAGTGAAAGAAGCCAGACGCTGCATTTGGTATAATAGGCTGAAGGCAGCTGACTTGAGATCTGTTTGTCAAAAGATTTATTCCTGTATGTAAAGACATACTGAAGTAGTTTAACAGCAACGTTCAGTTGAAAATGCAGTTCCAGAAATATTAAAATGTTTTACTTTATTCCTGTTTGACTTGCATGTGCTCAGGTGGATACAATGCTGTTATTTCACATTACGTTTCCACGTTATGGATATTTTTTGAGTATAATTACCTCTGAATATATCATTCCACACAACAGTGAGATTCTAACTATTCATCACAGTTTAGTACTGGTGCAAACTTAGCAATAGTGGAGGAGTTACCTCCAGCTACCATTCTGTGTAACTGAATAGGCCAAAGGATTATAGATAAAAGCAAAGATCAAACCTATTCTTCCTGTCACCACCATTTTCCCATCATCTCTCCTTCCATCTGACCTTACTAATTCCCAGTTCCAATATTTCTCTATGGGTCATTTGCCCTATCTGCTGGTTTCTCTCCCTAAAATTTTCATTGTAGGCAAATTTCTAATCCTAGTTACCTCCAGACTTCCTTCTGTCTACACACTGTACATTTTTCCTTTCCTTTTCTGAAGTATGAACACTGCTTCACTATTGTTTGCAGTGGTCAGCCTTCTTTCTCATACTTGCAGTATTAATGTGGAAATTATTTAGAGCAGTAGTTCTTTTCGCAGATTGAAACTCTGACTTTCATGTTGGTCAGATTGCCACTCTGACACGTGGTTATTTCAGGTATGTGAGGTCAATTTATTGTAAACTAATATTATGTGACTAGACTCCTGCCCCTCAAAAATTGAAGCCACTTTGAGGAATGGACTGTGATTGAAAGCACAGCTTCAGCCAGCAGTCAGAGATATGATGCTCCTATGCGTATCACTCAGATCTGCATAGTATTTCAGCAGTAATGGAGAAGCAGAGTGTGTTAAAACTCAGGTCAAATGCTGAAGTGGGAATCCTGATAGTCTAGGAATTGTTATGCCAGATTTCTGAACTAGGTGGGAGTATTAGCTGCTACAGAAGAAATGGGTGGATGAAATAGCACGATTACCTTTCCTGCTCAGTTGATTAGTCAAATACTTGTGAACTAAGTCTTCTTATATACTTTAGAGAGCATCACACCTAGAAAGAGTTAAGAAATACACGTCTGAGAAAACGTTTGCCAAAATTAAGAGCAACTGCAAGCATGGTCTTCTACAGGAAAGCACCAGATATCGGTAGATGTGTAATGATGGTAGTAAATAACTCTACTGACTACATGTCACTGCCACCACCAAGATATTTTTTAATATTTTTTGCGTAAACAGAGAACATTTCACACACTGAGTAGAATTTTTCAGAAGGTATAAATAGCTTGCAAAAACTATGAAGAGTTTGTAACAGGAATTGAATATTTTGTTTCAGAAGAGGGAGAGAGCATTGGAATGAGGTTGTTCTAGACAATAAAGTTGCATTGTCTGCTGATTAATTGATTTCTAGAGACTGTGATAATAAGAAATTCAATTAACACTTAGCCACAAGTGGAAGTTTTATAGGTTAGGTGTAAAAATGTCTCTGCCTTTCCTTCCAGCCTCAATTAGTGGATAACTTTCCTGATCATGGTTTAATTTCAATGAGTCTTTAGAAAGATCTGCTTGCTTATTGAATTTCTGCTACTTGTGCAGCTTCAATGTCTAATTTGTTCTGAGGACTCAACAGACTGGATTTTGTCTAGTCTTTTTTTCTGTCACAACAGGATTTATAATGGGATGGAATATCTTGAAAGCAGGTAATGTTTTCCCAGTTGTAGGGTATGACCTGCAGGCAGAGACTGTAACAGTAATCTACTGAAGTAAAAATTAGTCTTACCGTGATATGCTTTATCTAAATAGGAAAGGATCATCTGACGGTTTCACAGAGGGGAAATCGCTAGACAAAATGTCAAGCATAACCTGTAAGATTGTATAATAGAGACAGTATATGATATCATAGGTGCTGACAGAAATGCATGTTACTTTTAACATGTTTAATACAAGCAAATGAGTTAGGCTGAAACAAACTGCTTTAAAAGGCTGGCAAACATATACAACCTTCTACCCAGGGATTCAGTTGTCTGCTATAGAGGGTTTATTCTCTTGCAGCGTGACTTTGAACCTTGGTATGTGTTTATTGAGAAGTTGTTGTTGAGACTGAAAAAATAGGTGTGTTAAAACCATGTAACATATGTTATCACCTAGACAGAGGAGTTATTGGGAAGATACCAGCAGTTTAAGAGTTCAAAAGGAATTGACTAAAATCAGCGTGGTCAAGAAGGACTCATCAGTTGTTTCACTGGTGTTGGTAAGCCTAGTAATGCTTAGCTTGTTCCAGAAGAAGTAGATAGCCTGAGCTATTAATGAAAAACAGCTGTTCTTTCCTCAAAAAGCAGGCAGGCATTTTGCAGTGACACTCAAGGAAAGGACAAGAAGCAATGGGCCCAAACTGAAACATGAGTTTTTGTTTAAGTATCACAGAATTACAGAATTGTAAGGGCTGGAAGGCACCTTTAGATATGGACTAGTCCAACCTCCCTGCCAGAGCAGGCTCCCTAGCCCAGATTGCTCGGGTACATGCAGCATTTGAGGAATGGACTGAGGTGTGAATGATCCAAATAGTTTATTAGAGGTTCTGACATCCCTTACATGCATTCACAAGTTTTCTCTTTTACCTTTCCCACCTACCTTTACACGTCAACAAAGAAAGGCACAAACACTCCTCAACTGTACATGCAGGTGCTTATCCAATCAGGGTCATGGGGTGAGGGCAATGATGGAGCAGTAGGCTTTACTTGCTCCTGCTTACTTTCACTTGGTGACTGCTCATCTAATATTCTCTGGGATCCCTAGACGAAGGAACCGACAGAGACCCTCCTGTACCTCGCCATCAGTCGCTGTGGTTCTGTTTGGGACAGCTCCGAAGTGGCAAACCTCATATCCTGCCTCACCAGCTGACTGCCGCCCTGAAAAGAACAGGCTGTCAAGTGGACAGAAGTGCTTCATGGAAATCACTCCCTGTTCCAGTGGAATCTGAGGCCATTTGTCCCATTCCCCGGAAGAGACAATGCACGGGGCAGTGAAAGGGATGCAGGCATGTTTTGGAGAGCATCACTCTGCAGGGCTCTGATTCCTGCGCAGCTTTTCCAACCTCAGAGAACTGCTTGGGGCAGTCCGTGGGGCTCACACCACCTCTGGCAGGCCCTGTGTAGTGCACGGGGTTCCTGCTGGTGTCCGTCCCACAGCTGGGCAAGTCCCTGGGGAGAGCTAGTAGACCTCTGGAGGGCTGCTTTCCTTGGAAGACTTCACAGGCAATACCTTTGTGGTTCCCTGCTCCCCACCCATGGTCCCCTAAGTGTATGATAAATCTCAGTTGCTCACCTGTCAACAGTAATGTCTTCTCACTCTAGTCCAGAGGCCACAGGTCAGAACATAATTAAAAAGATGAGCTCCAAGGTATCTGTAAGTATCCAGGTTAGCAGTCTCGTGGAAAAGTAGTCCCAAGGGTGGCCCTGGATGAAGGCCTCCTGCTTGGTGAGCAGGGGCTCTTTTGTGCCTTTTGTAGTGACAGCTGTCTTGATGATGTGCTGGACACATCTTAGGTACTGAGAAAGGCCAGACCAGCCAGGCCAGGATGAGTCAAAGCAGTCATCATTGGGCAGATGCTCCTCTGGAAGATTCTGGTTTTCGTCCTTGTCCTCAGTCGTTCCTTGGCAGCCAGTTAGGCCAAGCCAGCAGCGCCAGTTGGAGGTCTGGCTCTTGGTCTCAACTGGGTGCTGCTCCTCTGGAAGCTCATGGTTTTTGTCCGTATTGCAGATCCAGTTGTGAAAGCTGCAACTACCAGCGCCAGATCCAGAAAAGATATATGTGAACAGAAATGTGCTCAGGTAGAGAGTCAGACAGAAATTCATCGTGTTCTCTCACAGTAACACTCTCAACACACAAGTGGCTGTCAGCCAGAGCAGAGCTCAAGCAGTGACCATCCAGCAGTGCCTACATCCCAGTGTGTCTGGTCTGGGGGGTGCTGCCAATGTGACTTAACAGTGACTGATGTCATGCCACACCCTGTGATGTCAAAAAGCCATTCCTCTGGCATGAGTGCACCCTGCACCCAGCTCGGGGCTGGGGAACTGTTTTTACTTCTTTTGTCTCATAGCTTGCTTCACGAGGCCTTTCTGGTTATAAGACTCCAACTGACAACTGCAAATCATCTAGATGGTTGTCGTGGCGCCTCAGTGTCTGTGGTTGTAAAGATAAGCAGAATAGGGGCAAGTAGTCTTTTTCGGGGTATGGCTTGGAGAAGCTGATCACCACAAAGGATGATACCACTTGTGCATGGCAGCGAAGGTGCTACTCCCTGCTGGTTTATCTGTTCGACCAGATATGTACACAAATAGAGAACAAAACTTAGAAATGGGGGTGGGCATAAATCAAACTAATACAAGTACGCAGAGGCAGCTAAACTCATCAGTGAGAAAGCAGGACAGACATCCTGTTNCGCCATCGGGTATACATATAAAGAACCTTGTCTCCCTCCTTCATATTGGAGCATGACAGCAACCTACACCCAAATCCCATCTGCCTGTTCCACCTCCCCTTTCTCCAATCCATTAACAATCTGTAATTTTCATGAGCACACAAGGTCAGGTGCTCCTCTCCCATCCTTTTGACTCCTTCAGTCCTAGTGCAACAAGTAAGCCTCTATATTGAATTAATTTCCTTTATTTATATGTAGGAAAGAAAACAAAAGAATATATGATAGTATACACCAAGAGATTTGATCCTCTGCTTACATCTACACTAGCAATGTCTGCAATTGTCTTCTCCTCCACAGCAACACAGTGTTCCTCATGACACAGAATGACAAAATTGTAGAGGCTGGATTCACCTCTAGAGATCATCCAGTCCAACCCCCTTGCCAAAGCAGCTCCCTAGACCGGTTTGCACACGTAGGCGTCCAGGCGGGTCTTGAATTTTTCCAGAGAAAGATACTCCACAGAGTCTCTGGGCAGCCTGTTCCAGTGCTCCATCACCCTTACAGCGAAGAAGTTCTTAACACAGATTTGTGCAGAACTTCCTATGCATCAGTTTGTGGCCATTTCCCCTCATCCTATTGCCATGCACCGCTGAAAAGAGTTCGGCCTCGTCCCTTTGCCTTCCGCACCTTAGATATTTATAGACATGTATCAGATCCTGTCTCAGTCTTCTTTTCACAAGGCTGATCAGTCCCAGTTTGCTCAAACTTCTCTGTTAGGAGAGGTACTCTAGGCCCTATAGCATTTTTGTGGCCCTCCACTGGACTCTTTCCAGGAGATCCTTGTCTTTTTACAGTGCCCCCTGCTGAATGCACACTAATTAAGTTTGCAGATATATAATTAGGGGGAGCTGTTGTCTCCTTTGAGAGTGGAGAGGCCTTGTAAGGAGATGTCAGTAGATTACAGTGCCGAGAAATCACAAACTATATGAAGTTTGACAAGAGCAAGTGCCAGATTCTGTGCCTGAGACAGAGTAACCCTGGGTATGTGTACAGATTAGGATATGAGAAGCTGAAGAGCAGCCCCACAAAATGGGCATGGCAGTTTTGGTTGATGGCAAGTTAAATATGAAAATATGAATCAACAGTGTGCCCTGGTGGCCCAAAAGAGAAGAAGACTGCACAACCTCTCTGGGCAGCCTGCTCCACTGTTCCGTCACCCTCACTGTAAAGAAGTTCTTCCTTATGTTTGTAATGAAATTCCTGTGTTCCAGTTTTTGGTCATTGGTCTTTGTCCTATCACAATACACCACTGAAAAGAGTCTGGCTTGGTCCAATTGCTTCCCACAGTTTAGATATTTATGAACATTGATCAGATTCCCACTCAGCCTTTCCTTGTTATCGGAGGTGCTCCCAGCCCTTCATACTTTTGGTTGCCCTCCACTAGGAGATCCCCTGTCTGGGAAGGCCAGAACTGGACACACAGTGTCAGATGTGGCCTCTCCAGAACAGAGTAGAGGGGGAGGATCACCTCCCTTGACTGCTGGCCACTGTTNAGCTTGCTTCACGAGGCCTTTCTGGTTATAAGACTCCAACTGACAACTGCAAATCATCTAGATGGTTGTCGTGGCGCCTCAGTGTCTGTGGTTGTAAAGATAAGCAGAATAGGGGCAAGTAGTCTTTTTCGGGGTATGGCTTGGAGAAGCTGATCACCACAAAGGATGATACCACTTGTGCATGGCAGCGAAGGTGCTACTCCCTGCTGGTTTATCTGTTCGACCAGATATGTACACAAATAGAGAACAAAACTTAGAAATGGGGGTGGGCATAAATCAAACTAATACAAGAACGCAGAGGCAGCTAAACTCATCAGTGAGAAAGCAGGACAGACATCCTGTTGTCCCAATAAGATAACCAAACAGATGTCTCTCTTAAACAAAACACCCGTAGGAATGGTGAGGAGCTCTCCCACTTCAAGGTTTGAAAATTTACAGCAAAACTGACCCTTACGTTTACTCCCCTCGATAACCAGAGTTTGGAATGTGATGAATATGCATGTGCTATACCTTTAAATATGTATTCGTTTCTCTCTTTGGTGTGCATGTTTAGTGGAGTGAACCCCCATGTACCCAGTGCTGTAATGGGGGGAATACCTGCCTGACACAACTCATTGGTGTGTCAATTTGCTCAGTTGGTTTTTTCAGCACCACTAAACCAAAGACTTTGGAGAAGAGACTTCCCTGAGGGAAAAACCTCTTTGGAAGAACACCGCCCGCCCCCCCACCGGGTCACACACGGTGCCTGCTTGCTGCGAAACTTCCTGGCTTTCTCCCATCCCCCGCAGTGGCCAGACGAGTTCCTGAGACCAACAGACTGTGGACCTCACTGGATCCATGGTGGTGATGCTCTCTC